>JAOXNN020000035.1:0-42680 GCA_028571205.2 Hydropsyche betteni | reverse complement strand
CAGCTAAGTACGCTTTCAAATCTGACGTTGATTACGCAATTTGGTGAAAATCCCATATGTGCGATAACATGCCTAAAATAACATTACAAAGTCTCTTATCTGTTACGTACAGATTTCGTTTGTATAGATTACAAATTGTGTGAAACAAAATTACTCTCATGTAATAAATATTTGTTTGAGTTTTGCGCCAAATACAAATGGAAAACGATATTGATGCCTCGATTATATAAAACAATGACGATTAAAATTTTCTCGATTACGTGTATCAAAATTTCCTAGATTTATATAACCAAAATCAAATTTATTTATAGATCCGTTATGTGAAAAATAGAAATACCATAGATAGAACCATGGATTCAAGATTTTTAATCGTGCATTAGATATTTTAAATTCAAGTCATTTTTTTTGTTTTAAATTCAAATCTATTATTATAAAGTTTTATCCGTTCAGCAATTCTGTAACACGAGCACTTATGCAAATATGCAAATCCCAAAGATGTCCACAAGCGATTATCGATCCTCAACCGAGTAATTGAATTAGTTTGACACATCTTCATAGCACCCCACTAAAATCCGAAGATTCTATCCTAAGTTTCAATAAAGGAAACGACAGATGTTGTATCGGATCTAGGCGCCATTATCATTCGTGCTCAAAGAACGAACAATGGCTCGTGATGTGTTTACCATATATCCGAATATTGTATTATAATAAGAATATTGGGTGAAATCCGAAAAATCTTTTCTGCGAAGTTATTTTGAATCGACGAAGCGTTAATAATATTCGTGACGTTTGTTGATTTCATATTAGTTTTTTGTCGGGTTCAATCAAACGGAAGTTCTCGTATAAATTTCACGTTTATTGTTGTCGGAATAATGGAATAATTAATCGGAAATTCTCCAATGTGCAGAACGAATATTGCATCTGAATTCAAATCGCGCACCTATCAATTTGCAGATCAATTCGATCATGGATTTCTAATGCTCTGTTTCAATAGCTGATCCAATCTATCATGTGATTAAATATTAGCTGTTTACTATAAATTTATATTATTATATTACCGATCATTAAATAATATATATACAAATATACCGATTTCAAAACATTTACAAATATGTCATTTTCAGACGCGACATCAAACAAAAGAGTATTTCCCTTTAAAAAATATGCGAAATCGTATGTCATCCATTGACAAAAATTTCGTGTCGCTTTCCGATTCATTGGATTCGACGAATAAATCAAAGGTTGCGGATTCAAATCCTGTAACATGAAATCCCGAAATTGAGACTAAACAATATTAATATATACATCGACGAACCTTTTCGTGCAAATTTCACTATACTGATAGAACGTCTCATTTAACCAGTTTTTCGTTTACTTACATTTAGCTTGGGATGCTTTCGTGCTGATTTATCATCGTCGGGGCACATCCGTTTCCTGGTGAACGTTCTATTTTATACATTTTCTTGTTTCCGTGCTGAGTTCGTTACCAGAGACCCTTTTGGTCGTCACACGAGCCGTTCCTGGTTTATAAAACCTTTTTAGAAATAAAAAAATATATATAAAATAAATACAGTGTGTATAAAATGTGAAAAGTATATGCATAGTGTATTATATTGTATAATATAATATTCGACATGCTGACATTCGATATCGCTATCGCGAAAGGAAATACAATAAAACGGAGGAACAGTAAAATGTTTTTTTTTTTGGTCAGGTGGACGTGTCATTGATAACGATACTCAAAAAAGGCGTATTGATTTGTGTTAAAAAGATTGATCGTATTGTGGGAAAATATGATTTTTTTTCGTAATAACTAGTGATCAAATTATACAATACTTTTCATTTTAAATATTTAGGTTTTGTATAAACTTATTTTTCTCCATTATCCTGGGAGATTACAGAAGATAATAGGTAATAACGAGGTACTTTATTTTCATTTTTGATGTTCTTTAACCCTGATACATATCAAATATATAATATATACATACTAATATTTAAAATATGTTAATTATTAATATAATAATTACGAGAGTTATGTTTGAAAATAGTTTAATTAAAATCTTGAATATTATTTATTAATAGCTCGAACGGATATTTAAAAAGCGTTAAAATCTAATTAAAACTTAATATTTACGCATTTAAGTCTACTATCACAAATTATACGGGTTCGGACCCGTATAATACACAAGCTTTGTAGTTTATTAAGCATATTTTCAATGTACACATCAATTAGTCGTACGAACAGGTTGCTCGTGGAACGCCGTTCATTAAAGACAATAAATAATAAATACCTGGCTGAAAATGTAGAGAATACACAAGCTCAGAGTGTGCACAGCGAAATATGTTGAATTTGCACATTAACAGCATAAATATGCAGTATATTTTGTCGCCAAAGTAATACGATAATGCGGTCGCTCGTTTAACGCGGTAAAGTTGATACTTTGTCGACAAGCACAAAGTCTCGGCTTGAAAATCCATTAAGCGCGTCGCCGACACTTGCCCACGAGTGAAATATTTCCGAAATTACCATCCGAATGTCAAAGGTGAGTTATTTGAAGTGAAAAAGCGCGCCGAAATGCATATTGACGCCATTGAAAGCTCGCCGCAGTTCAAAAGCTTCGCGTGAACAAGCGTGGAGTTTTTCACACGTTCGACGTTTCAGTTTGGTTTGTTTCATTTTCATCGTGATTTTTATTACAAAAAAATTTGAATGTATGAATGTATATACTTTTCAGATGTGAAGAATGGAAAAAATTCAGAATATGTAAATAATACAATAATTTTGTGAAACAGAGATTGTTTCATATTAAAAAAAATAATACATGATTTTTTCACTTCGACGATTATATGGATTGCTTGTGTACCTTTAATTTGTCACTGAAAACAGAAAAATATAATCAATGGGGAAAAAAGAAAAGTCGAATAGAAATAGTTAATGCTTTTTCGATCGTCGTCCGACTGGCAAAGGTGATCCCGCGGGATTTGGAATTGTTCGCGCAGAAATTGTATACTACTAATCGCATTTTGACTTTTCCTACTCTCTTCAGATTTTTCTACAAGTTTTTCATCTTGTTTCGATGCTCCGGTTTGCGTGAATTCATGTATCGGAAAATTCGAATGTCACTCACCGACTTTAACCTTGCGAAAAAGATACATACACATAGAATCTACGTGACGTTTCCTTTTATCTTCGAGTGTTCTTCCGCAAGTAAATCGAAATAAAATCAGAATTTTTTAATCTTTTATTAGATCTCATGATCACCTCGGAAATTAATGAGAACCCCGTGTAGTGATATGAGTTTTTATAAAAAAATATTGCATCTCTTTATTGATTGTATTGACTAAGATTTATTTATTTAAAAAAAATAGTAAACAAATATACTATCTTTGAATATATATGTATAGAGAATATAACGTAAGATGGAATAATTACATTTTTTATCGACCGTACATAATAAGCTCAATAAATATTTAATATTCGTTTGCGAGTACGCCCAATCACATTTACGATCGTCAAAATGATCAAAACCAATTCGATATTCGGAGCTTATTTATTAACGATGATTTTTATGGAGCTTTTATACTGTCGGTAAAATTATTTACACGTCTATCGTGTATCAAATTAATGATCTTTCTCAAAGTATTTCACTGATATTAACCCCTAATAAAAGTAAAGCTAGCTTCATGGTGCGAGTTTTGGTGTACGCTTATATTGCAATAAACTTTCCTTATTTGGTTTTCTATGACTACGTTTTCCAAACTGTAATCCAGGAAAACTCTAAACACATAGGCGAGTCTAGAGTTTCCTGAGGGATACCAAAGCGTATATGTTTAAACGATCATCTAATCGCCTCAGAGTGGGATTTCATTAAAACTTTCATCCATCCGTTTCCATTGTATTTTGCAGCCCTTAAAAAAACACCCCTTGTTATTCTTGAAGAAAAATTCAACAATTAGTGATTTTTCTAGAAGGCGACGATTTCTTTTTAATTAAGGAAATAAATATTTATGATTTTTTTTTCGGATAATAAAACAAGAAGATAACGCCGCGCTTTTATCGTTGTGTAATTGTCATTTTTACTTTGGCACTTTTCGCGCGGTACCTATAGCGCGGAACATATTATTTTTTCAAGATTTTTATTTTTCTTGTAATATTTTTTTCAAAGTGGATTTATGAAATATTAAATTATGCTTTTAGAATTATTGCGTCGCGGCTAAACAGAGGGAACGTTGGAAAAACATATTTATAAACAAGATTATAGGATACTCTGCACGTTTATATTATGTTATAATGTATTATATTATATTTCGTACATATTACCCGTGGAAATTGCTGCTTTTGACCACTATCAAAAACACTTACAGTTTTATTAAATTATATATAAGGCAGCATATTAAATACGATATTAAATTATGTTAATCAATTTCGCGTCAAAATTGAACAATCCTCAAAATCAAAAGTTGAATCTTTTAATAAAATTGTTTTATAATAACATGATTATACTTATTATCCAGTTTTTTATTTAAAAAAATATTTACCATCATAAAATATCAATATATTTAATATTTTTAAACTTCAAAAGATTTTCATTATATTATTATGTATTACTCTCACAAAAATTGACCTCAACCACTTGTTTGATGAGATTGACTAATGTCCACAATAATGTCTCGTCAACATCGTATCAAACAAGATACGATCAATGTAAACCCGACAGTTAATTCTAATGGCAAAACCGTGTTGCTCAACCAAAGCAGTGATCAATACTACCCTATTATCTGAGGTGTTTTTTACGCTCGTTTTTATGATCGTTGGATCGTCAATTAAAAGATTTGGGTCTTTACTGTAGTGAAAAGATCGCCAAATTTTCTGGTTTTTTTTAACGTATTTCAGGTAGTTTAATGTTGGATAGAAGCGTCTTTTGAATTCGGGTCGAATGAGTCTCTGATTAGATGTCGACGTGATCAATATAAAGTTTTATAGGATTCAATATAAAACTATATAGGATTCGTATTTGTTGAATTCAGAATATAATTACATTATTTTGATTATTTATAGAAAATAAAATATCGTATTATTGATTGGTTTCAATAATCTGATATTAAATGGAAAAAAAATATTATTACTCAAAAACAAGTTTTGATTAAATATTCTATATTACGAATGTTTAGAAATTTTTCGATAAATATTTCATATACCGCATAAATATTATAGAAAATACAAATCATATTTTCTTTCCATTGTTTATTTTAACTATGCTGAAAGTTTTAAAACATATTAGTTATTTTGTTTATACATCCGAAGCTGTTGGACCGATTTCGTCGAACTGCAAACATTAACGCGAAATCCAAAATTCAGACGAAGACAAAGACACGTAGGCGAAAACAAACGGTTTGTAATTTACGATCGTAGTAAGCGAATTTGGCTCGGCTTGAGCAAATATTTGCTCCGAGGCAGACCATTCATGACCGTTTAATATTTATTTGTTGTTAGAAACTGTTGAAATATGTACAAAAATAAAAACGGTAGTCTAATTTCGGGCAAAAAATGAATCTTTCGGTCGGGAATTGTGCATATATTTGCGTGAATCACTAAAAAGTGTTACCCTAAAATAACTGAGTAATTTTGACAAAAATTAGGTCATTTTTATTTTAATACTCTTAATATTAATAAAATTGTGTCGTTTTCAATTCACTTCTGTAAACCTACTAGCTTTGTATAGTTGAAACATGTAACTAGAAACTCTGAATGTTTTCTCAAAGCGCAAATAAAGTGAAAAGTTTACCGTAATATATTTAAGAAAGTGAATATAAATTGTTTGTATACATCTCAATGAAAATAGATTCAACTCTTTAAATAATATATTCTGAGTTTCGTGAATTTAATATTACTTTATCCGACAGCCAAATTTACTTTGAATTTTCATAAAATACTTTGTTCCATATAAAATTAAATACCCTAGATATAGTTTATATAGGTATTGGCGTGTCATTAAATGACTCGTATACTCGAAATTTACTAGGTGATGGTTGGTCGTACGAAATTAAATCTCTGGGCTATATTGACTTTATCGATTGACCTCAACTTCATGTAGTGATTAGTTAGCCATAAACACTCAAAGGTTATTTGGTGTCCGCAAAGTTGTAAATACCATATGTGAAATATCTAAAATTTCATAAACAAAACGTTCAACTTGTGTGCATGTATTTTAAAGTAATTATTTTAATATTTATTATTAAATATTTGGTTATGTCAGGGCCAAACTTCTCAACAATGTGTGATTTATCTCCGGAGGACTTGAGTACGAGTGAGAAGTTTCAGCGGCGTATGAAGAATTATTTTCACTTTGCAACAATAGCAATAATTCACACGAGGAATGGTCTCGAACGAGTTTTTAGTTTTTCCGTGAAAAACGATCATACGAAACTTGGATTCAAACTCTTCACACTTCGCGACAACAAACTCCAATAAACAACGAATATTTCCGTATAGAAAAAAAATCCCAATATATTTTGATTTGACTTTTTAAGGAACTCCATTTTGGTGTCTATTGGACATTGTCCCCATCAAAAATGAGAAGAGAGAAGTGGTACTTTTTCTGGCGTCGCACAAAGACATCACGAACACCAAAATGGCAGAAATGTCCACCACGGAAGAGTTTGACAGCGGTAAGTTTAGATCTGATACATTTTTCAATATACTTTTACCCCCAGCCAAAATTCATTTTTATACAAACTTAGTGTATGAGTGTTTGATCGTACCCCTATCCTATTATAAACGTTATATACATGTGCTTAAAAATGCTTCATTTTTATATATTGCAAATCTGTGATATGATTTATGTTTATCTATTGAACGAATCCGCTATGTACGCTTCAATCTAAGCAAGATAATGTGATCCTTCATCGTAAAAAATATTTTTTTATTTTGTATTTCATATATACAACATATGTTTTTGTCGAGGGCCCACATATTGTACTGTCTATCGCTCCGGAAGATCAGTCCTTCGTCTTTCAAGTCTCAGTGGTTCCACTTTCGCGTTCGCTTTTGAATATTTAATACATAGCATTTTCTGTCTGTCACACGCGTGTACATTCTATGTTTTAAAATAGTCCTTTTCGTATCGATTCGATGTGGGTGTTTTGAGAACGAAAGGTATTTTGCAATGTATATGCACGTTAACGGATCTGCCTGTAACGTAGTATAAACAAGGGGATTTCCTAGAATATATTATACCAATATACAGTTTGCGTAGGATAAATTGTTAAAATATTTTGAAAATTAATTTTTTTCAATATCATAGTTTTTTCTTTGTAAATATCGACTTTTTGAACATAAAATCAGATACGGAAAACATAGATATTTGGTACAAAAAGAGAGATTTATGATTAATTCGAAATTAAAATAATAAACTCGGGTCAATATTCAAAAGCATAATCGCCCCCGGAGACTAATTACGACTCGGATTGTGTTAATTTAAAAATAAATTCGTCCCAACGAGATAACGGATTAAATTATTATATTTAACGTAATCGTAAAACTTGATTAATCGTCGACTGTCACTTTTGTGAAAGATATTAATTATGAGAAAAGAGGAAAGTTAAATGGAAATTTTATAAAAAAATCCTTCTACTGAACGTTGATTAAGCATAAAAAATCCTCGCATACTTAATCGATGTTGTATGTCAATATGCACATGCATTACACCTTTTTCTTTGTTTGTCTATTCCAATATGAATGTTCAATTTAATTTTTATGAATCCCCATCTGTGTGTGTGTATATAAATATCGAACATAACATTTTCTTATGAAAACGTTACGATCGATATATAAGTTTAAGTGTACAAAATATATTATTATTTGTATTCAAATATAAATATGTATTTTTTATACAGTGTATACCCCAATGTCCGAGCATCCTGCGAACTGATGATTTTCGAATATTTCCGATTTCTTAAACTTGAAAAAATCTCAAATTAAAAAAATAACTAGCAAGATACGAAATTCGAGAATCATTACGTTCAAAGCATGAGTCACCCCAGTACCCGCACGCTGTGTATGTTGGTCTCTCGTCAATTCTTATATTATTCGAAAAAATATATCTTTTTTCTACTAATCGATACTATTTTACTAATCGACGCAAAATTTGCGATGAATCCCTGTTTAGTGATGGTCTTATTGGTCTTGTTTGTTTGCGCTTAGACAGTGCGATTCCAACGTTCTGTTTGAATTTTTCGACAGGTGAGTCGTTTTCTGATTTTCTACACACTCGTGTCTGTGTAACTTTTAATTAAAATTTCAACTCAACAGTTCGACATTTCGAGTTTCGAGTTTTCTGTATTCGTAATTGAACGAAAGTTTATTTTAATTGGTGGGAACTCTGAGGGTTTCATTGTTCGGATCGAAAGCACGAATCCGCACTGTTGTAAAAATTATATTTTCATAAATAATCAAATATTTTTCATTTTCTAACGTTGGAATCTGCATAAACGTCAACGCACAAAACTTTCAATACTGTATGTCAATTGAAACAACTGTTCCGTGTTTGAAATTAGATAGAAACTAAATGTTCTTCCCTGTTAGTGAAGAAAAAGTTTTCCAACGTATAGAAATTGATTGGGCATGCCGAATTCTTCAAAATTAAATGTTCAGCCCTTGAAACTGTCAAATCGGTGATGCCAGACGACATTCAACCGGTGTACAAAAGACAGCATAAAAATTCACCCCTTTCGCCATTATAATTACAAATTTTAACACCTCTAGATATATGATATACTTAGCACACTTTAGAAACCCAGTAAAATGTACACAAGTGTTATCCAAGTACTTAGCCATTAGAGATAACAATAGATTTTACACCAAACCCTTCAATCACTTAATTCCCTTATATTCTAGCCGAAGTAAGTAAAACAAACCATAGTTGAATATTGCTTGCAGACTATCCCAGCTCAATCTGAATTTGTATAACATATTGAGAAATTATTGAAAAAAATATTAATATTTCGTGTACAATTCGCGACTTTACAGAAATGCTTTAATGGCTTGTAGCATGTTGTCCCGAGCAATTTGTCTGCCTGCGATATATTATACGTATATATTTATTATATATATAGATGTAAACTGTCTTTAATTAATTTTTATTGAAAGAAGATGCAGAACAACTTTTCCATACTGTCTTATCAGAACCCGGATTTAATTCCATTTTCCACTTCGAAACACAGCCGTCCGCCAAAGTTAAATTGATTTCGTGCAATCGTCTCCGATTAATTTATCCTATAATGATAATTTTTACATTTTCGCGATTTCAAACAATTTGGGGTAGGAGTATTCGATTCTGTGAAGATTTTTTCGGCAACTTTTATAAGAGGAGTTTATATTTCAGCGAATACTTCCCAATGATAATATTTTTACAACCAAGTTTTTTACATATAAAAATAATATATTATGTACCAAAAAATAGTTTTAATAAATTTAATTGTTGAAACAAAATTAACATTTTCACAATTAAGTTTATTAATAAAATACTACCTCTTTTTGTGGTCGCATTCCATTTGCACAATCAAGAAGTTTTGTGCGGTACAAATCAACGACTTTTAATAAAATAGTAAAGTTTCCTTAGAAGAAAATGTCATTAGCGTTTTCCATTTGTTGAAATCAAATTAAAATACCTGCGAAACTTTCATGTTCCAATATTTATATTTTAGATGTTCAATATTCAAGTTGCTGTAGTTTTTTTGATAATATGTATAATGGAGACGAAAAATAAATAGTAATATATAAAATTATCTTAATGAGGAACAATATAAAACATTATATTGTATATAATAATTTTGAAAATAAAAAATATATATTTGGAATTTTCTACAAAATTTTAACATGTTTTCTAAATTTATTTAATTATATCTAGGAAATATTTTTTTTATAATCAAAGTTTTTTTATGGTAGACGACTTTTCAGCTTCATAGAACCAGAATTGTGGCAGGACGAAACAACTTAAAAAAATATTCTTTTAACATTCAATTTTCCGTCATAAAACAAAGTAATTTTTACAGATATGAAATATTTCGATGTTTAATGAAAAAAAACCAGACGAAAATGCGATTTTTTTTTTAAATTAAATATAGCATATAATACATACATTCATAAATCGTTATAAAATTGAATATCTAGCAAGTATATAAAAATATAATAAATTTACTACATTGAGAAGATTGAAATAATAAATGTTTCTTTTATTTTCGATTATTTTACTAAATTTCAACTTACGAATTTTTTTTCTATTCTATTGTGAGGAATTTTATTAATTCAGTTACAGCCTTATAGAGTTCTACTTTAATGAAAAAGTTATTTTTATTTTATACATATTTCACAATAAAAACAGCAACGATAAAATATTTCTTGAAGAAAATTCAAAAAGCAAAAAAATACGTTGTAGAATTATTTCCGGTACAAAATCACATTGTTTCATTTATTTTTCTTATGAAAATAAAACGGAAAGATAAATTAATTCAATATAAAATGAAAATTTAATAGAATACACGTCATACAAATACATTTTATCGATCGGAATGTTTTCAATAGCAATGTTTAACACTTGGTTTAGTTTCGATCAACCTTATTTAACTTTGAAACACATAGAACATTAATCCACCCTTATATGGATAAAATGTACAGATCCAACCCTTCCTCATTGTTTTCATATATTTCATATAAAAGGAATACGCTGAACAAATATAAACCCTTCATGAAAAAACAAAGATTTACCCCAACGAAAATTTTAAAACAAGCGATGCTTAAAAAAATAGTCAAATATATCAAAATTGTTAAAAACGATTTAATTCATTTTTTCTTTAATTTTTTATACTATTTTGATAAAAATGAAAATATTTTGTATAATACAGTAAATCCTCCTATAACGTCAAGATATATTTCTCGTTATAGGAGGTTAAGGTTTTTCAATTTTATTTTATTTTTAAACTTCTCGTTTCAAATGCATTTGAAAAAAAATTAAAAAATTGAATTTTAATGCATTTGAGCGATATAGGGGTGGGGACGCTATAGGGGAGCTTATTGTATATATAAAAAAATCAAAGTACCGATCGATTCCAACACCGAGTACTGAGTCTCGAGTACCAAAACTATTGAAATCAACATGCAACTCAATTTCTGAACATTACCAAACCGACCTAACCGGATCATAGAACTTCTAGGCGAAACTACAAACACCACATTCAGATTTATCACAGAACCAAACTCAAAGTCTCCTCAACGTGCACCTCCCCGAAACCACAAACATAACACGTCCCAAACTCAAACGGAACCGATTGCACAAAAACGAACACAATCACCGAACCGGCTGTCGTTCGACTCCCACCCACCGCCCCCTACACCCACACAACACATGATTGTTAGCTGAAACGTGGTCTGGCACACTGTAGCATATATTTGGTGGTTGTTTCTCTGGCAGGGCCCGTGAGACCGTCGGCCGGGGTTGTGACTCTAGCTTTATCCCCCTTTGTCCCAGCAGCGGCGTTACTGGGCGCCCGCTTCCGAGCTGACTCTACTTGCCTCCTTCCAGACCCTAACGGTGGTCTCGACCCTGAGGCTCCATCGCCAGCCAACATGGGCAGGAGGAGGTCCAGGGCGGTGCTCTATCAGCTCTCCGGGCATTACAAGCCTGATAAGATGAAGACCAAGCTCAAGCTGAATAATGTAAGTTGGGGTTGGGTTGGTTGTCGTCGAGGTTTTGAAGTTTTGAAGGTTGTAAGTGGTTTTTTATGGTATTTGTAACCATGAGGTAAGGAGGTAATGGTGTTAATTTGTGTTAATAGTAGTGTCCTAGTTCCCGGTCCTGGTTCCCGGTCTCGATTCCCGTTGTGAACATGCGTTCTGCATACACCAGTGTACCGATTGTAATTATTGTCACAATCAATACGCGGCGTGGTGTGGCAGTGCATCGTGCATTGGATGATTGGGTGATATGCCCAGACACGACAATACTTTATTTGACATCAATAAACACATGTTTTATATCATGATCAATGTTTCATTGTAAATTTCTGCAGTCATTTGTAGTGTGGAATTTAAAGTTTGACAGCGCACATGATGAAAAAAAATCCTCAAACATGTCATCCCTATATTTTACCAACAAATCTTTTGGATTCGTAGGGGAAAATGTTGATATGATAATCGCAAACAATGTGCGAATTTGATACGGCGGTGAAGATTTGAATATTATTAAAAATTTATTAAATTATTAAAAATTAATTATTTTTTCTTTTTTTCGCTATGAACAATCGCGAAGTGTACATAAAATAGAAAACATGTTTCCATACAAAACATGTTTTCCATACAAAATTATTTATATAGATTTCATAGCTATTCTTTAGAAATTCCCTTTTATTACTATTTTTACGACACCTGTTAGTTAAAGCGATCAAAAAAAATATATAAATATCCAAATCGGTCAAGCGTTTTTCAAGTTTTAGTACACCATAACACTGCGACTAATTTTTATATATATAGATATTTGGTTGGAAGTTCTATCTAAATATACCAATGGAACCTTTCGCCAATTTTTATATGGTTACCATACATTTTTTACACGGTAGTTTCTGGAACGTATCTTCCGTGTAAAAAGAAGATTGGGTATATATGATTTATATTATTATAGTTTTATTAGTTTTGTTTATCATATTATTATATATATTTGAAAAAAAATTAAGACTGAAACTTCACGGTAAACGTATTCATATAAGTTACCTACGGTGCATTATTCAGCGTTAGTAATTTGTATAGAAATATAAGTACAAACGCTCATAGTCTCAGTATAAATAAGCCGAAAGTGCTAAAAATTGATATAAAAGTAAGAAAACATATCATTTGGTTATATTTTTAATTTTCGAGTCGATATTTTGAAATAAAACCAGTTATTCGATCAAATGAATCTATCAAAGTTTAAATATAATACAAGTAAGTAAAAAGATTAATCGATTCAATAAATCTTTTTGAACGACTGTAGTTAGCAACGGGTGATTGATAGATTAATCCAATAGCTCGTATTCGATATTAAAACACAATCATACATATTTTCATAATTTCAAACGATGCATTAATACTCACAGTTCTCAACTTTCGAAAATTCAACGGACGCACTAAAGTAGCATACCACATCAATTAAAAGACATATTATATTCGTCGCTAGCTTTCGGAACGTTGTCGAGTGTTAACAGTGAGCAGTTTTGTGTGCTCTCAACGTTGTACGGCAACGTAACTGTTATGGCCTCCGACTGCGAAACAACGAAACAGTAAGACTTTCGGCGACCCTTAACCTTTTTCGGCTCGGGTCCTTTATTGCCCTCGGTGGCGTATAAGAGGACCCGATACTTTTACTTCCATCTCTTACGTGTCGGCGTTTTATCGTTTTATTTTCAATTGGGTGAACATGTAGCGTCTGCTTGGAAACAGTCGTCTGTATAGTTTTGATAGCTAATTTTTAGTGTGGATGTTTAATTTTGGTGTTCTAAATACAATTTTACGATTTTATTATTTTTGTATATTATAGTATTTACTGTTAAATGGAATGTTATCATTATTGTTTAAAGTTTCAGTGTTTTCTGCTATGGAAATTATGCTCTATAAAGGACATATAGTTTTCCGTTCAATTACTAACTGCTTATCTCCAGCGATCAATAGGAATAGTGTGTTTGAAACGGCTAGGTCATTACCTAATGGAAGGAACCGTTATTTAATTTATATAATACTAGATTATTACAAATTTAAAATTTCGTTAAAAAAAATATAGAAACAGTACATTGTTAGAATAAAAATTCTCTCTTACCTTTTCCTTCTAGATGATATCCTGAATTTTCTTTAAAACATGGCAATGACTATTTAAATTTTCATTTATATATTATGAAGAATTTTTCTCGCCTTTCTAATTACATACGAATCGCATTAAATTACAATTATAAATTTCATACAAAAAATTCTATGGAATTTTCAATATTTTTATAAAACAATACGAATAATAACCCACATATAAAATTACATACGTCGAAAATCTAACTGTTCTCACAAACAATAGTGAACAGCCAATCCATTATCAAAGCTTGATTTAATTCATTATTTCAAACGAACGGCCTTTTCATACTTACTAATATTATCAAAAGCACGGAAAACACTAAAATTGAATAAAGCCTTTGCCAATCCGAGGATTTGTCGGATAGGCTTTGATGACGATGTCAACTCACGCAAATCGTGTTCACATTCGAAACTCTCAATCCAGATATTGCATTTATATCCATTCGATGAACTAAATCCAATATTGCAAATCCCACTAGTTGCAGTGAACCCGATACGTGCTGAAACTTGTACTGAAACGATACGCTGAAAAGCAGGTCAATATTGGCTAAGATCAGACAGGTGCACAATGGTTATTGTATACACTGTCTGAAAATTGTATTGTGTTTAATAGACAAGCAGTCGGGGTTTAGTCTATGTTTTCGTAATCATACCTGAAAGCTGTAAGGCTAGTATTTTGATGAGATAGTCAAATATGTTTCAATTTTTCATCTAAAATATTTAAAAAAAAAAAACAATATTTTTATATATAAAAAATAACGTTGAAATTGTTTAAGAAAAATTTCCAAATTACCATTCATTTTCATTTCATATACACTTTTAAAATATTGAATAAAAAAATCCGTTAATTATATCTTGTGTTTTCATTCAAAACATTTCATTTAATTTAAACAGCAATCTTGTTTCCTTTCCTACATAGAAAATTTCACTCCAATGTACCGTTTATTTTCTTTTAATCGTTATACGCCGAAATTCAGTGAATCTTCGCTAATTACGCAGAGATGCTTTGCGTATAACCCCATAAAACGTTATACAAGAACAACCTTCGATATATTCAGCTCGATATTAAACAGGGAAATTCCCCAGAGGCGTTCTGTCAGATTGCACATCGTAATTGTTTGCCGTTTCGACACAACCTTCACCCCCGCGAACAATCGTTATGTACATCGCAAAAAAAAGTAGGCTAGATCTGAATCAAACCAGCTCTCGTATATAACGAGACAGTCTTTTGATATGAAAGGAAAAGTCGTCGCAAAAGACCGAAGCTTTAAGGCGGTTTATTTTTGAAGAAAAAAAAAATCGATTTTTCATTTTTTTTTTCGAGGATTGAGTTGGAAAAACTCGCTGTGCTGATGATTATGAAATAAATTAACATATTCGGCTTCGAGTTATATTCGACGGATGAAGGATATTTAGAGGAAAATGGTCGAACATAATATATTCCTTTGTTGATGAAATTGAAGGAGATTTTGCTTTCCTGAAATTCCTCTCCGATTGAATTTCCCAGAAAGCAATTTGAATGTCTGATGAATTATATTTTATTCGGTTGCGTTTCAAACGTCTTACCTATAAAACGCAACTTTTGGGATTTAATAACATTCGAATATTTGTATACATTAGAAAAATAATATGTGCAAAATCTTGTTCTTCACAATGCTGAAAGGAATGTTTTAATTTGGGGAATTTCCTCATTCAAGCAATAAATTTCCTGAATTATACGTAAATACGAGGAATAATCCGATACCAATTTTGAAATCTGACTTTGTAATTTTGATGAAAAGTAAATATATTATCTACATTGAATTAATGAGAAGATTACCAAATGAATAATTATTATTTTAGTCATATACTTGTAGGATGAACATAAATTCAGGTTATTTTTCGTAAAATATTTTAATTTCATAAATATCAGAAAAAAAATTCTGCCAAGAAATAGGTCACCGTATAAAAAATAAATTTCATTAAAAATATATTTCGTATCTACTCTCAACATCCTGAAGTATGAATATTTTACAAAAAACTGTATTAAAGATACTGCGGTAGAAAAATTGAGATTTTCTAATAATTTGCTCGAACGATTTTACGATTTTCATTCCAGTGGGTATATTTTTATTTATGACTATCATGCGTTTGAAATTTCACCACTTTTAAAGTTTTTAATGCATTTTATAAATCGAATTTCATAAATTTTTGTAAGATTAAATTTCATATAATATAATTGATATAAACTTTCGAATTCGGTAGTACTTTTTAATTTTAACACAATTTAATTGTGAATATAATAACATTTTGGTATCGTTGAGGTATCTCCTTGCTAAATAAATTTCCCGCCAATAATTGGATGAAGGGAGAAATGGGGGAAAAAGTGACATTCCATTAACCCGCCATAGATAAAAAAATAAAAATTTTAACCATATGTCAGGAGTTTTTACAAAACTGCGATGTCCATTCGAGCGATTAATGACATTGCAGTATATGCCAAAGTTAATATACTTGCATTCACATTATGTATAATATAACATTGCGATTTTTATAAACTACCAAAACTGATCCATTAAAAACCATATTCTTAAAACCAGATTCTGTAGTTATTTTTAAAATATTATTTTTTACATAAATTCCGACAATTTATGATGTTTTTAAACTCATTTTGTAGAACTTTCTACTATGCTAGAGTATACACAAAGTTTTAAATTAAAATAGTAATCTGAAAATACTATCGTGTTATACTGTTATTCTGAAAAACAAAAAACTATCTTACTGCACTTATACTCTAATTTAACGATATTAATTTTATTGGGAACAGTCTTAAAACTCATTTCATAGAATATTCATATACAATACATATGTGAATTCCGGCATTCATACTCATCCCATTCAAACCTAAAAATACCAGACCTATTCCAACATCGAAATGAATTCGGATCCGAAACGGACAATCGTCGAATTAACTCACTAACATCATTACGCAACTTCCGACATTTTTTAATGCGTCCAACGTCAATGGGGACAAATTTTATTCCGGCCCTAATTAATGTCGTTAATTTGCCAAAGCGCGGCACTTTGCGAAAGCCCATCCATGTAACGACCCTAGTTGCCTTCGTAGCCCGAAAGTTGTAACAACAGCCAAAGCGATTCCCATCACGAACCGACTACGAAACGAGCGTATTACGACGTTTTCGCACGGGCCACAGATAAACGAAGATTGCAACCCTCGGTTGGGAAATGTGTCCTTTTACCATGAGCAGGTGAGTCTTTTTTAAACGCGGTTATGTCCTGTTGAATATTTTGAGCGGGAACGTCTTTTTTTCGCGCGGAATGAGGGCGGACGTGATGGGTCTTTTGTCGGGTTTTCAAATGGGCGAATTGACTTGAAAATTCGATTCATCGCTTTATTATGGGTGAGATATCTAAAAATATTTTTATTATTCTTATCAAAATACACCTTCAACTTTTTATACACGATTCAAAGAAATAGAACCGATTATTTTTTCACTTTAACGCGGTATATAAAAATGTATCATTATTCCACAATGGTAAGATCTGGACATTAAATTTTTCCATATTATACATTTTATACAGTATATTTGAATAGATGTTCAATCCAAATATACTGATGGAAACTATCTCCAATTTTATATGGTCATCATACGTTTTTTTACACAGTAGTCTCTAAAACGTATCCTTCCTCTAAAAAAAGACTTGGGTGTATATTAAAATAAATAATAATAATTTTTGACTGATCTGATTGTATACGTTTTTAAATTTCAATTTTGCTCAATATGGTGTTTTATTATTGGTGATATAATATATAAAAAAAATGTATAATTTATATAATGAAATTCGGAATACATAGTTTTTACGATTTTACGACTAATATAAACTGTATTCTATGCAGATTCTCATAATAGAATGGACAATAACGGGGATATATTCGATCGTAACGATAACAAAATCTAATAATACTAGCCACTATATTTTAATGATAGCAAATATTGTATCTAAAATTTTAGCATATCATCTATGCTTGCGCGTTGTTTAAACATTCGCGGCTTATCTTTATTAACGGGCGCGTTCGACCGTAGAAGGGTTAACGGCCAGTTTTATCACCGTGCAAATTTTATTTTCGCGGTTCTTTTTTTTCGTGCCTTCAACGCTTTTTTCGTTTCATTTCAGAGCATTTTTCCTCGTTCCTTATTTTCGGGCATCTCTTTGAGTTTTTCCAGGGAGGTATCTCCCTCACCTCGTCGGAAAATCTGCGATAAAAACGGGTTCAATTTTTGTTGGCCTTTTGACGTTTCGTAATTAACGTTGTTTGAATTGCGAAACCGTTGCGAAAATATTCAATTTCGGGACTAATGTTATACTTTTTTTTTGTTCGGACCATTCAGTGTTTTCTTTTTGATTCTGTTTCGTTTCATATTTCGACTTTGTCGAATCAGAGTGTTATTGGACTTGATTCTTTGTGTAATAAATTGAAAAAGCGTTTTTCTAGAATTATTTTTTTTATCTTGTAGTCGATTTGATATAAGATTAAAAAAGTATTTGTTTTATTTTTTATTGAATTTCAATTTATTATGAAATTTTAAATCATGCAATTTCCTGGTTTTAAATATAAAATCACGCTTACTTCACAGCACAAAATATTATATGTAAACATTTAATGTTGTACATTTCTATTATGAAATTTAATTAAATTTCGTATAAAACTACATATAATACTAAAAAAAGGAAATTTCAGTCGTTTTAAAATTTAATATTACGAAAAACTTCACTTAAGTGAAAAAAAGCTAATGAAAATCAAATCTTCAATACATATCACTTCTAATTTTTCAATTCCTTCCCAAAACCAAACAATTTATCCATTCCGCAACATGTTTAATTCATCAATACCAATGATAATCATAACATTTTAGCGATTCAATAAAAAAGTACGTAATGTGCGTCAACAACTTTAAACATCTGCATTACTTCACGCCCGATTTGTTTGATTCAATTTTTCAACCCAAATTTCGTATGCGATGAAAAAAATTATCAGACTAAAAGATCTTACGAAACTCCCCCATACTTTTCTATACATTAATTTAAAAGCCGGGAGATCATAGAGCTTTCTTCTCTCGTTTATTCCACCGCACACGTATCTATAAAACTTCTTATTTCGCCTTATACGGCGCCCCGCTTCGTGCGAGCTCTTTCAATGCCGCGAACAACAACAACGGAAAAAATAATTTCATTTGCCGAAAGGCAAAAGTTGTATCGATTCTCGGGGAGCACAAAAGGAAAAATCCCGGAACGTTTCCCGGATTGTGGACGACGCGATGTGATTAAAAACCTCTGTCTGCGCGATTCGGAACCGCCGGAGCGAAACGTCTGCTTTCTACAACAAGAAGAAAATTCATCGAGAGAAGTCCATTTGCGAACCGAACTTGTGCGAGTTTTGCCTTTTTTGCATTTTCGTCTATTTAAATATTGATTCTGTTTCTCTGAAAATGGATTTTGTCGGGTTTTAATAATAGATGGGGATAAAAACAATCTCGTTTCTTAAGAAAATTTATGAATCCGTTCTACGCGCTTGCTACGAACATGATAGATTATTTGAATGTTTCATAAAAACTATTGAAATTTTTTTCATTTGAAAATATATAAAAAAAATAGTTTTGATTTATTCTACAAATAACAAAAAATACACGATTTTTTACTGTAATTTATGAGATGTAAAATATACGATTTTTTCTGTACTAATTCAAATTACATATGACAAAGAATCACTAATAGAATCATAAAGTTGCTAAAGGTATGCTGATTTATACAAATTTCTAACGAATTCTATTTTCACACACGTATGACAACAAAAAAAATATCTGAAAATTAATAAAAAATTCGTTATTTATAAAATTCAATACAATATCAAAACTATATATTAATTTGAATTTATAAAAAAGACATTTAATCACCATTTACTTATTTTTCATATTAATTTACCTCACTCTAGTATTATCACTTATACAATTTTATTTTGCAGAATCTGCTACATTCCACGAATCCGCCGCTGCCCGAATACAAGACATCAGCCATAAAGAAATCAAGATTCATCATATCACATTATGGTTTATTTAAAACGATTTGGGATTGGTTAATATTGATAGCTACGTTTTATGTGGCTGTAATAGTGCCATATAATGCCAGTTTCGTGCATACCGATAGTAGACCTTTGATTACAAGCGATGTAATTGTCGAAGCGTTATTCATTATAGGTCAGTATGATTTTGATTTAATCGCTTGTCTAATTTAATGTTGAAAATATAATAAAGGCTCACTGGAGGTTAACTCTTTACTATTGTGAAAGAGTATTTTCTTACAGAACGCTAAACAGAAGTTACGATATAAGAATAGCTGTCAGAGGATATATTTTTCAATTTCAAATCTTTTTTGTAATGAGAAAATATTTTAGAAAATAAAGTGTTCTATACAAACATGTCCTAAATTAAGTTAATATATAATCTTTCACTAAATAAATATTATTTATCGTAAGATAAACTGAAAATTATCAGGGTCACATTGAATATCTCTCAAAGTAATTTGTCGCTATACGGAAAATCTGAAATAATCGATTTGATCCTACGGTTTTTCCATCTGAAAAATTCGCTGAATCGAAATGGATACGTGTGAAAATTTCGAGATCGGAGTTTCCCAATCAATCCCGTATACCAATTACATGTTTTTCCCACGCACCATCGATCGTGCAAAAACGAAACATTTTCTTGGAAACCAGGTCGAGACGGTCCCGTGTGAATTTAGTCCCATCCTAATAATGATGTTGATCAAATTCAATTTACTTGTGACGTCTTTTCCATATTTCCAGATATTATTTTAAATTTTCGTACGACGTACGTGAGCCAAAAAGGTGAGGTCGTCTCCAACTCGAAGTCGATTGCCGTCAATTATTTGAAGAGTTGGTTTGTTGTTGATCTTCTGGCTGCTCTTCCATTCGATCATCTTTACGTTTCGGATATTTATAGTGGAGAGGTATGTTTAATTGGAAAATGTTACTCATTTAAAGAATTGAATAGAACGTTAAAGTTATTCAATATATAAGTATTTTTGTATAGGGAATTGAACTTTTCGTATTACTAAATCCAAGCTTGCGAATGAATTCACATCTATTTTCGTATATATTACTGAACAAAAAATGAAAGAAATATAGCTATACTTAATCCGAAAACAATGTGCGAGTGTTCGCATAGGGAATGTTAAAACGAACGTTCTCAGAAGGATAGTCGAATGTTTGATTTTGTTTTTCCCGCGTGAACGGAAAAGATTTTCATTAAAATGATAAGCGAAATTCAATATTCACATCGTTAAATATTCAATCGCTTTTCTGTAGCCCGCATTATAATTTAATCAGCTTATTCGATAATCGGAATCAAGTAAATATTATGTAAACATTTCGCTGTTTATAAAATGTACCGAAAATACTGTCAATTTTGTTTATACACATTTCATAATTTGTATTATTCTATACGCGAATATCAAACCAAATTTCGGATTTTTGTTTCAAAATTGCGAACGTTTTATATAATAACAACAAATATCAATGCCGTGAAATATAATATTATGTTGATCGAATGCTTTGATTAGATTATTATATAATTGAACGATTTATTCAAAATTCATCTTATTCATTCCGAGAAGGATCCTCCAAATGTTCTTCCTAAGAGCCAATTCGAAACTTGTCAAAGTGACTTCAATGGTTGATCAAAATTTATGAAACCAAACCCAATACAACTTATAAATTTTATTACAGGATGCGGGTCGCGGTCAAATTCATCTAGTAAAATTGACACGTCTTCTGAGGTTGGCTCGATTACTTCAAAAGATGGATCGTTATTCACAATACAGTGCTATGATTTTGACACTTTTAATGCTGTCTTTTACACTGGTTGCTCACTGGTTGGCTTGTATATGGTACGTTATCGCTGAAAAAGAAAAGTTGAGAAACGACAAAGATTGGGATTTAGGTAAGTTGCATTTTAATTTTTTTATTTTATAAATTTACGAGCTTAAACTTGTTTTTGAAAAACTCTATGACAGAAAAAATCTTTTTATATGAATATTTTTCGGAGCATGGAATCGTCAAACAATGAATATAAAAAAAAATACGAATTCATATCTCACTAACGACATCGTTATCGGACAAGCACGCAATGCATAATAATGGTTTTCGCTCTACGTAATAATTTTCGATGTCACAATTCAGAATGACAAATAGACGACAACAAACAAGATCCCCAGACTTGAAGGATTGCCCTACTTTATATTGAAAAATATTAGTTTTTCCCCAAGACCATTTCCGCCACGCACCAACGACCAAGGATAATATTTAAAAAAATATATTATTTTATTCATACACTTTTCCAACGAAAAACCTTATTGCATTTCAATACATGCCAAAAATTTTAATCAGCCCTCCATCCCTCGAACGACAATGTTTATCGCCACTCGCAAATCCCGCCTTAATAATCCACAATGGCCGGCGGCGGAATATGGCGTCCGCGCCATTTCCCTTATCTGAAAGCGGCATTCACCGCCCCGTCCACCCTTTTCTTCGTTTTACCTTCCATTCAAAGCCGAGGGTTTACGAGGTGCTTGGTACCGAAGCTTTGATCTCGGAGCTGAATAAACTATGGGCAAGTTCTCGCCGGATCCGTGCCTCGTTAATGCGCCAGGATTTGGACACACACTTGCTCTCTATCTCGCTGCTATAAAACTATCCGTTCGAGTGGCCGAGATCAAAAGGTTGTAAGCGTATCTCGGTGTTAAAAGTACTTAGTGATCCGGATGTTTGATCTTAAGAAGTAAATTGCGGGTGACATTGTTAGTGCTTCTTTTTGGAGTGTTGTGGATTTGAATATGGAATTGTAGCTGACCAGATGAACTTCGTATCATCTACAATCGCTGTTCGTTAGTCTTGTTAAAACTAAGCTGACCATACAAAATAACTTATATAATATTATCTTTTAGCTTTTCTTTAGTAATTTCCCTATTATTTTTATTTTTAAACCTGTTAATTAAAGCGAACAAAATAAAAATCCAAATCAGTCAAGCGGTTTTAGAGTTTTAGCGCGTCACCAAACGGTGATTCATTTTTGTAAATATAGATTCATTGGATGGTTCAGTTGTAGTTGCTTTTTTTAAATCGACAATGTCATTTGTAATTTACATAATTTAAACGAAACTTTTGTGGTACTAACGAAAGCTTCGTCATTATGTAATGATAATAGAAAGTTGAACTTTCGAGAAATTTTAATATTAACTGAAAAAATATCTCTAAGGAAATAATTACGTCTATACATTGTTTGTACCGTTTGTTGCTTTAACTTCGGTAATCGTTAAAAATTTATGATTTTTACAAAATAAAATTGTAAGAAAAATATATAGAAGAGTTTATAATTATAAATATAATAGGTTGTTTCATTTCGTTGTTTTTTTTTTTCAAAATCAGGTTAATGCCATTTTAAAAAATAACATTGCAAATATAACAGAACGGTGTGAAAAAAGTGTAAAAAAACGGTGTAAAACATTTGGATAATAAGATAAAAAAGATTTTTTCCATATTTCACCATACAAAGGTCATAAAATAAATTTTATAATACCCATCTACGTATCATATTACAGTTTACTCTTTGTTTCGGTTTTTTTTCATATATATATTTTAGCTGTACTCCTGTTAACCTTCATACTTTCCAAATAAAAACTTTCTGAAACGCTCTTTTGTTATTTCTTCTTGTTGAGAAAGAAAACTCTCTCAAGTTAATGGCCATTGTCATCAAATGTAATACTTTTATAGTTTTCACACTACAAGTATATAAAACGATACGTTTATTTATTTTCAGGTTGGCTCCATGCTCTTTCTGAACGTTTGAAAGTACCCGTCCAAAACATTTCGAAAAGCGAGAGTTATATTACTGCACTTTATTTCACATGTTCGAGTCTAACAAGTGTCGGTTTCGGAAACGTCTCGGCCAATACGTTAAGTGAGAAGGTTTTCAGCATTTGTACAATGTTGATTGGTGGTGAGAATATAATACATAAATTATTTTTAATGAAATTGATTCGTAAATATTAATTCGAATTTTTCAGCTTTAATGCACGCTGTTGTGTTCGGTAATGTGACAGCTATAATTCAAAGGATGTATTCCAGAAGATCATTATATCAAAGCAAATGGCGAGATTTGAAAGATTTTTTAGCTTTACATCAAATACCCAAAGAATTAAAACAGCGCATGCAAGACTATTTTCAAACTATGTGGTCGTTAAATCATGGAATAGATATGCACGAAGTAATCAATGTATCAATTTATTTTACGACACTTTATACTTCGCAAACCTATTAATTTTGAAATAATCCGTTTTCAGACATTGAAAGAATTTCCCGAAGAACTGAGGGGAGATGTGTCGATGCATTTGCACCGAGAAATACTTCAATTACCAATATTTGTATCAGCGTCACAAGGATGTCTGAAACTTTTATCGTTACATATCCGAGCAAATTTCTGTGCCCCTGGCGAATACCTTGTACATAAAGGGGATGCATTATCGTATATTTATTACATTTGTAATGGCTCTATGGAAGTAATGCAGAATGATATGGTTGTGGCTATTTTAGGTATGTAAGTCAAACGGTAATACTTTTGACTAACTTCCAAATACATTGTTGTGGTTTCAACAGGTAAAGGTGATTTAGTAGGCTGTGATATAAATGCCCATTTACAATTACACAATACGAACAATGGACAAATGGGGGGTGGTGATGGTGGCGGTCGATCTAACAATCCTTCGGATGTAATAGTTAAATCAAGTAGTGATGTTAAGGTATAAAGAAAAATAAGTAAGTTGTCACTATGAAATAAACAAATGTTTGATATATTGTGTTTCTTTTAGGCTTTGACTTATTGTGATTTGAAATGCATTCATATGGGAGGTTTAGCAGATGTACTCCGTTTATATCCAGAATATCAAAAAGAGTTCTTGAACGATATTCAGCATGACCTAACATACAATTTAAGAGAGGGATACGAGGCAGAGGTTACTATTTTTTAAATCTTTATTAATGTTTTCAATAAATTGAACATATATTAAATTTATTTTTTATGTAGCAAGAATCGGAAGGAAATGGTATACCATCACTTACATTACCTTCAATATCTGAAGATGATGAAAACGCACCAGATGAAAACTCGCAATTATCTCCAGCTAAGAAATCACCTTTGCATCAAGCATCTGGTAGTCCAAGACATCCAAAACTTACTTCTAGGTAATGTTTTGCTTGAAAATGCATTACTTTTAAATTTTTGTTCATTAATAAAAATTTGATTATTTTAATTTTCAGGATTGAAGAACTGAGAGGGAGAAGTAGAACAACCACAAGCTCTGCATTAACTAGTCATAGAGAAATTAGAGAGAGAGTTGAAAGACAGAGGTCCGTTGTAGTCCCGATGCCTCCTGGCGATGATTCTCTAGAAGGATTAAATTTAGAAGTACATAATACGCGTTCATCAGTTGAAAGATTAGATACTCAAGTTTCAAGCCTTCATCACGATGTTGCTACACTTAGTATGGAGGTCATAAACCTTAATTTTAGGAGAATATATATGTATATTTTTTAAATCGTAAATTTTATACTGTTTAATATTGTATATTGACAGGTGAGAAATGCTATTCAAGCTCTTCAGGAAATGACAACCCCTATGCATTGGCATGCTGCACATTCAAATCCAAATCTTCAATGGACACCAGGAGGTGGAACCATTACTTCTTCCGGAACTACACTAGCACGGAGCTCATCTCACCCTCCTGAAATGTTTTGTTGGGAAGATGAGCGTCTTGGTCACCAAGAAAGTCGATGTGTAAAAGCTAATAGATCCACACAAACTGAAATTGATGATGTATATTTGTTACCAGTGGTAACACAATATATTGCTGAAAACCCTGCTACTGTGATGCTTTTGTTAGGTTTAGATCCATCTGAATTTACTACTACATTACATGATGACGATAGACATCCTTTATGTAGTATAATGGAGTTAGATGTAAATAATGACAAGCCTCTTAGTACAATTCAAGAAACGTCGAGTGCTCAAGCGTCTCTTGAAGATGTTTCAAATAGTTTTTCACCACCACAAAAAGTTAGTTCTGAAAAATTAGATATTGATGTAAAAAGACGATCAGACTCGAAGAAAGAAAATGGTAAGGAGAGAAGAAGTAGTTTTCGAAGACACAGATTTTCTGCGGGAGATTTAGATAGTGAAGCTGAAAAATTATTACCAACTAAAACGACGATTCCAGCGACTCGTAGTTTAAAATTTCATCCATCTGATAGTTGAAACAATTAAGCTGTTAATTATTTTTAAATATATTTCTACTTATCACTGTGACTATAAAGACTTCTTAAAATTGGTTGTTTAAATTTATTTTATGTAATTTATATATTCTTTTATCAAGTTGTACATAATACTTTTAAGTCATAGATTAAATGTGTTCAACATTGAAAATTTAATGAACTAATTCATGTTAATTATAATATTAAGATCTTGACTTTCAACTGGATTTAAAAATTAAATAAATTCTGAATTCTACTTAAGAAAAAAATCGATATATTTGGATTTATTATAAGTCGCTGGTCGATAAAAGCATATCAATGTGATGTTAAGTGTAGTGCCTATTGAATGAATGCCTCGATGAAGCAGTTTTGTTCTTTAATGAAAGGAAATTAATTAAAGATGAGAACAATCACTTTTCTATTGTAAAAAATAAAAGTACTATATTGAAAAATAAATAGACTATTGAATGTTAAAATTGTGTTTTATTGTGAGGATCTGGTGAAAATATTTTTACAAATTTCATATATGCATACATAATCATTAAATTTCACTTTATAAATAAAAAAAAACGTATTATTCTAATTCAAGCACTTTTCTTACTTGAATCCTTTTTAATATAAAATATAAAAAATAAGAATTATTATAGAAATTTCGAATGAAATATGATATTTTTTCCATAAATTTTTTTATACTTTTAGTGAAATAAAGTTTTCTTTTTTTATAATTTGAGGTTTTTACTAAAATTATAAATGATTTTGATTATTTACGACATGCCTGTATATTTGACTTTTATGCTCACCATAACCTCACCGCATGTTTTCATACCGAACTGTCAAACGTCAAATCGGTGTTTCAAGGAGAGGTTATCATCTGTCATGCAAAATATATTGAAGAATAACGAATTTCAATGCAGGTAATTTTGAAATAATTTTTAGTAAGTAATTTAATTATTATTTTTTAATTTATTTTTTCACACTCATTTTCATTTGATACTTATAAAATACTTTTTATCGTTCATACTTCACATTGTATGACATAAATTTATAGAGTAAGTTCTGTATTGAATAAGGATGTGACGCAGTATGGAAAATCGTTAATGTTCGATGAAAAAGAAGATACCTGCTGGTGTTCTGAGAATGAATCACCTCAGTGGATTGTTGTGCAATGGAAATCCCCCATGATAATATCCTCGTTTCACATACAGTTTCAGGTATGTAATTGTAAAGTATACTTGAAGTTGAAAATTGAGCTCAATTATAATTATTTATTATTTTGTTTCAGGGTGGTTTCGTCGGCAGCAATTGTGAAATTATATTAGTAAGAGAGGATGGAACAAAAATAATTGAACCGTTTTACCCAGAAGACAATAATTCCGTACAAAAATTTGATTTAAAATCATCTTGTACAGCTAAACAAATTACTGTTAAATTTAATTCTAGTACAGATTTTTTTGGAAGAATCATAATTTATAAACTAGAAATATTTTCATGACTACCGTAACATTGAAACACTCCAAATTGTCTGTGATTTTAAAATCGATTTTGGTTCTATCAAACTCACCAATTATTATGATGAGATTCTCAGTAATTTTATTGGAATATACTTGTAAACAATTATCTAAAAAAATCCAGTCTTTTTTTCCAGTTTTAACTGTTTTTTTTTCTAAAAATATGTAACTGTCCATCACTACTCTTTACTGTTTTCAAGGTTTCAATTTTGATATGTCTAAAAAATAATTAATAGCAAACCAACCACTGTTCTCATTTGAAAATTAGTCTACTTAATTCTTACTTCTATTTCTTAATTCTACTTCTTACTTCTTAATTTATGTTTATTTTAAATTTATGTAATTTTTTTTAGAATTTGTAATTTATTTTTATAGCTCAATCTTTTTGAAAAAGCAAAAATTATTTCAAGCAATTTTTCAAATACAGATAATGTTATTGGATCATCTGAATGCTTCGAATGTATGTTTTTTTTTACGTTTTACATAATGATGTTAAATACTAAAAAAAAAAACAAATTATTTTTGTACATAAATACAAAGAGGATCAAAACAAGTTATTTATTTTATTCCCATCTAACAAATAATTAATATTGTAATGAATTTCTCAGACATGATTCCCAATTAGACTATATTTATGCAAATTCTATTTTGAAAGCACTTCCGTAAACAGAAACAGGAAATTGAATTATACAATAAGATAAGTATTTCACTGATTGTCAGATCTTTATTAAAATTAATTAAATATGTAAAGACATATCTCCAAAATATATAATATCAAATAATGTCATATTTGCCTCACTTTGGAAATCGATAAATTACAGAGAATGCAGATTCCAATCGACGAATTTCAAAACTACAAATTTCGATTACTAAACGTTTCAATTCGCGCGTCTCTTTCGAAATTACATAATGCGACATCATGATATTTTTACGATCGAATAAAATTGCAGATTTACGACGTTTTCAGAAATTTACTGCCGATTTCTCTGGAACCTTTTCCGCTTTCGCTCGTCTGAATTTTTTAGGGTTAATTCGAACCGACAGGTTCAATAAAACGCTAATGGCGCACGGCCCAATGGCGTAAAGTATGCGCAGAAAAATTTGCAAACGAAATATATTGAAAAAAAATTCATGCACACATCCGAGAGAGCTCAGCAGATTATTTTCAGAAACATATTTCAGGTTGGAGAATAATTGGGGTTCGATCTTTCAAGATATTCGAACAGATGTCACTCGTTTTGTTTTATTAAATTTCGGAAAAGGTACGGTTTGTTCAAATTTTTGGTATATGTTTAAAATTATGTTTTATTGAAATTTTTAATGAATTGAAATTATTCAATTCTACACTGTGAATTCTTTGATATAGGGGCTTAATTTTTATTTTATTTTTTAATTAAAAGAATAAATTCATACTCTTCTATTACAAAAGCGCGTTAAGTGCCAGACACATTAGTTACAGGAACAAAAGGTTGGACATTTTTTCGTGACTTTGTGTTTTTCTCAATTTATTTTTTTTTCGTAAAAAGAATATTAACAAGCATTACAGCTTTCCGTCATCGCTAAGATGAGTTAACGTCGTCACTTCGCTTTTAAATTTTCATACTTTTATCGGAAATAGATTTATTCCAGATAACGTTGGATTTTTTTAATAATAGATTGGTTAAAATGGGATAGCTTGAATAAAAAAATGTCGAGTGCGGCGACTTTTTGGCTTAGTTTACATGGTTATAGAACATAGTATATAGGCCCGATGCTAATAACATCGGCTGTGAATTGATAACCATAGTATTACGTAATAAAATAAAAATTGAATATATTTATGCAAATTTATTTTATAACCGTGCCGTTGCGTGATGTAATAAAACAAAAATTGAATATATGCAAACATATTTTATAATTGTGCCCTTGCGAAATGTCTCCAGATTATAAGATTATATAGGATAAGATTATAGCCGTTATTGTAATGACCATAAAGACTAAATTCGGAGCTCGCGTTATAGCCGTTTTCGTGTAGCGATTAAAGCCATTATATTTTAAAGGCATACAGGCCAAATTGGAACGATAAGTCGAGAGCCTCGGCATACAAACATTTGTCATCCGTGATTATGTACATGTATAGGGAACTCAAATATTTTTTCCATTGCGTAATAATCGACGTATTGCATAAGTCAATAAAGACGCTTTCCCAACGAACATTCCAATCAATCAATCGACACTTTTTTACAAATTTGAACGTATATACGCCGTATTGCATACACGTTAGGTAGAGACGCTGTTCCCTATTACACAAATCAATAGATACGTATATATATGCCGTTCACGTTTATCGTTTTATTTCATAAGCATGATATTATATTACATATTTAAAAAAAAAATTGACATTGACTCAAGTAGGGGTTGGTTTCGAGATTTGGTTGCTTGAGTTAGCGTGTAAGACGTATTGCGTACAAATCCCGGCCCGGGCGACTGCGATTTTTTAATTCTAAAAAACGGCTCGTTCATTTTAAAGTCGCGAGCGTCATCGAACAGACATACACACAGAACTCCGCTATTATATATATAGGGAATTTACCTTCTGGACAAGTACCTTAAGTTTTGAAGTCTAAAATTAAAATCATTAATGCTTAGCTATTTAAAATTGATTTGAGTGGGAGGTATGTAAAAATTGAGCGTTCCGTTACAACTCATTTACGCACTACATCACTGAAAAACATACCCTCACTCCAACGCGACCTAAGACCCGTAACGGCGCTAAATCGGCGCTCGTTAACACCTCAAACGCCGCGAGTCGCGGCCGCGCACGCGCTCCCACACCCGCCGGTAATCCGACCGGTTCGGGGCTTATTATGCTCTGCATTCGGTCCCTGGGGCGTTCGGCGGAAAATCGGCAACACTCCAGATTTCCCGGGCGCAATTAGCGTCGCGGAGTTCCCTAGGGAGAGACGTATGCGGATATCGTGCCATTACACCGCGCGCGTGTGTGATGTAATGCGAAATCGATGCTGGTGCTCCCGAGGTGGTTGTAAATTGTTGGGAATGGTTTTTTTCGGGAGAGGGGTGGTGAGTGGGGGTTGCGTTTGGTTTTTGGTGTGGTTTTGTTTGGTTGTTGATGGGTAATGTGGGGTTGATTTGATTGGATGCTTGTGATGTTGTTGTTGGATGGTGTCGGTATTGATTTGTTTAATTGTAGGAGTTGTCTCTTTTTTGTTATTGAATTAAAAGAATGATTGAATCAGAGTATCAAAAATGCTTCATCATTAACATTTTGATAATGATTTATGAAAAATTTGAGTTGGATAAAAATTTTAATGAAGTTTTAAAGGTGGTACTTTTTTTTGAATTTTGTTTTCCTAACCCAACCTCACCTAACCTAACTTAACCCAACTTGACCCATTGGTGCCCTAGGTCTAAGCAAGGTTTTTAACCAAACCTTACCTAATTTAATACCTATGGAGTAGGTTAGATTAGGTTAGGTTAAGAAAAAAAAATCAGTTCAACCCATGTTGAAGTGTAATAACACCGTTTTAAACTGTATAAAAATGCATGAACCTCGATTAATTTTCCATTTCAGTTATTGAGTGGTATTAAAAAAATAGAATGAATAATTTAATTTTAAAAATAATTAATTATTTTGATTAATAAATAGGTTTTAAAAATTATAGAACTTCTTTTGAAGAAAAAAATCCTATAAATACCTTCGAAACATCGACTATTTTTCCTTATTGTGTATTAATTAAGATAAATTACTCTCATAATAGTTGCTTGAAAATAATTATTTTTTATATAGACTCAAATCAATAATTCGCAATCTTATTTTTATCTTAATAACATGTTCCCACTAGGGGATTAGCAGGGCTCTAGCCTTTTACTTGAAGTTGCAAAAGAGTCCGGCATCGATCAATTTTATAAAATTATTTTGTCACTTTTTTTAACAGAATCTATTAATTCTATTCGTCCCATCGTTATAGATAATCCAACTTGTCGATACCTCTAAAAAACTATGTTCTGTTTTCTATGTTGTTTCTGGCCTTAGTCCCGGTTTCAAGATGTGGGGGCCATGATTGACACTTATAATCACTTCTTAACTTTGGAGTTTAGTATAATAGAAACCATCGCATTCAACAAGTTCAAACCATTAACCAACACAACTAATACACTGAACAAAGTTCGTTTGCATTTTCAGGATTCAACGACTTCGTTTCTCATCAAATAATTAATCCCAAACATCCTGAATAATTCAGTTCACCATCGCACAAAATCAACAACGAAATGACCGTTCGACGCCAAACTAAACCGACATCTCGCCCCAAGGTGTACACAATGTCACGGGGACCTGTTGACGCAAAATGAAAGGTCATAACGCCGGTCCATTATCGGCCGATAGTCGCAAGCCAGAGCCTACAAAACAGACCAGATATAATATAATCCATTGTTAACCCACTGCTATGACGAGGGTCGCGATCGGCCGCGGCGTGAAAAGGGTTAACGCCGGCGCCGAAGACAATACGTGCCGATCATAATTGAATCTCGAAAATGCGCTTGGGGGAAAAATACTGGCATAAATAAGGCTGTTTCGGAAAATCGCCAGAGTGCCTGGGATACTGGATGCTCGGCGTTTTTAGGGCTAGGGGTACTAATGTGTCGAGATTAAATGGGATCCGAATACCTGAAAATATGTGTTTTTATATTGTCGCTTTGTTTGGGATTAATTAATTATATCGGCTTTCAATTATCGAACTTGAAAGTTTATCTATAATTGATTGCTGCATACACGGAATAATATGTGAAAAATGTTAATTGAACGTATGTAATAAATGATTTCTATAGATATCGTGCACGTTAATTATGTTCAAGTATTATTAATTCTGTGCGCAATTTATAAGTACATTAATCATTGCGTAATTACCGATCACATTGCTGCTCACGTTTCAATTTGTAGTAATCATACAAATCCTGTAAAATGTTTTACATTCTATTGGAATTGTGCTCGTTTATATACAATATATGTTATATGATAGATTCCTTTACATAATCAACGATGTTAATTTCATCCATCACAAAATTGCATACCCATATAAGTACATTTCAAACTATTATATTCATATATCGATTCGATACAATACACATTATATATTGTTCGTATCAAATTGTTGAACTTCGCATACCACGTTTGTATTCGAAATTACTTACAAAATTGAAACTATTATATCACAGTATACAAGGAATCCTTTAGTTGCATCAAAGGAGAAATTCATTATTCTACTTGTTACATGCATCATATTTTGTATGAACCATAAACTCCTATGTATATTTCACAATCTAAATTTTCCTAAAATCAAACGAAAGATGATCACGAAGTAGGAGGTTGCATAGAACCTCCCTATTTTTTTTAATTAAATCAAATTCGGCCCGAAAAAGCCTATCGATCTTTTCGGTGAGCAATTTGCGCCGAAGACCGAATCTTCAGAGGACAACTTCTGAACCAGGGGTTGATGCTAATTGGCTTCCGAGCCCGATGTTGGAAATTCAATAAGGCCCAACTGGAACGACCCAAGTATACATCCTGTGCAGAAGACGATCGTAACAAACAAAGCATAAACCAGACTGATGATGCCCGTGTCCAATCAAGATTCTTTGTATACGGGGAGATTGCTCGTTCGAATCCGTCGTTTGCTTATTTATTAACATTTATACATTGCATGGCTTACTTTCGGGATTTTGTATCGGAAGACGTTTAGAAAGGTGGACTGATTGAATTCGTGTTTTTGCGTTGATTATGCGGATAATCTTGTAATGATTTGATGTTTTATTTATAGAAATACTGATTGAGTATACTATATGTGATCAAATTATTCTATTAAATAATTATTATAAACTATATCAGGTATATTTACGTTTATGTGAATATAGGTACAACCAATATTATCTTAGAAAACTATATTACTATCATAATATAAAAGCAAGAAATTTCCGCTATTTTGCAAAGACTCTAATTGAAAATCTTTTTAGCAAATCTTGTAGTAAGAAATACACAACTTTTTATATAATTTTATTTAACTTTTTAATAATTTGAAAATAAACTTTCATGTGTAAATGAAGCTCATTGTATCAATAAGAAAATATTGAACAATTCCATTTCCCATACAACACGTACCAGTTTCGAATTAAATCCAGCGCATCTTCCGTTTCCCGTTTCAAGGAAAACGTAGACGCAGTGTCAACAATGCAAAATCAGATTTTCATGAAATGTATTATATTTACCCGGCATACGGCCGTCAAATTATATTTGCCTTCTTTCAGTTCGCTCACATGTATCAATCCTTTGGCTATCCCCGACGAGAACGGGAGCATGAAACGACTAACGAAATTAGCGGCGAAACCCTCATCAAAAAGTAAAACGCAAGGGAAAAACTTACCCGACGGATTAAAAGCTTCAGAAACCCTCGGGCATGTGTGCGTCAGTTTTCATAATTAATACCTCGGACTGGCTATGCGCGCACATAATTTTCTTGGAGAACGTATGCATAATTCATTATTCAAAACGATTCCATTTTATTCGGAAAGTGCTTCGTTTTCGGAGGGGCCCTCGCGCATCGGTCGCTAATAGTGTCGTGAATAAAAAATGTGCGTTTTTTACGCCATTTTGCGTTCCGCCGTTCTTTCGTTCACTCGTCGATGTTTTGTTGAGCACAATAAGTCGTGATTTTATTTGAAAACTCCCCAGGGACTATCTGCTCTTGTGTCGAAGTGGAACGGAGCGATTTTTCTTCATTCATTTCCGATACGATGGAGTCTTCGAGTGAGGCAAAACAAACGTGACATAAAAGAATTATTTTTTTGTCGCATTCCGGAATCATGCATCGATAAAGAGCATTCAGAAGTTGGGTGGAAAAATACCGTTTTTTTTTTCGGTTTATTTTATTTATTTTTTTAGAGAGACTTTAATAGCTTTTTGAAACGGTGCATAAAGTTAAATTAAAATATGAAATTTAAAACGCTTTCAAAGCCACGTAATATAAAAGTCTAATTAATTTTATAAAATTGTTTTTGGCATACTCTGAAATTTTTCACACTTCGAAAATTGCGACAAAAACTTTTATACATTAACAGTTTTTTTTTTCGAAAAAAAAGGTGAAAGAACAAAAAAAAACACGCGAAGCGAAAACGTATTTTCGCGAATTGCACATATCAATAAGGCGGGAGTTGGGGTGGAATATTGAATTTGGCAAAACAAAAAGAGCCTTCGCGTGATACATGTTGTGCAAACGTGGCCATAATTTTCCTGATGAATTTTCTCAAAATAGTGGAAAAATTGCAATGTAGCAGCACGCGACATCCCTTTTTACTCAGAAAACTGGAGTAACTCTTTCCGGGATCACAGAAAAGATCTTTTTGCGTATAAGAAGATTAACGATAGGATGCATCAGTTGTGTGTGAATGGGAGCGTTTCTCAAACTCGTTTGCAATTTGGTATTTGTTTTTGTTATTATATTTAGGTATTTCAGCTTCAGTGGATTTCGTTATTAAATTGATGGAAAAGCTTTGAGTTTTTTAGTAGTAAAATTGAATTTTATATTTTCTTTAATTTTCAACAATTTTAAGTAACGAGGTGGAAGCTAAATGGTTAAAAGCATTTTGAAATAAAGCCATGTATTGAACTTATTCGACATTTATGAGTCATAAAAAATTACGGCAGTTTCAAAAATTTCATGAAATTAATTTTTAAATCGTAGGAGGATAGAGCACATTAAAAAACATATAAAATTCTCAATTTAACCAAAATTTTAACATATAAGGTAACGGTACCAGTGGTGGACCGCTTTTTTGTTTTTTTTTTTTTTATGGTGATAAATATGTGATCTTTTAATAAATTGTGAAACCTTATACATTAACGTGTAGGCTAAACTTCCTAGTTTATGTGACAAAGCTTATTTTTTCAAGTAGGTATTTGCATTTTCAAGATTTTGTAGATATTTTAAATTCATTTTATATTTGTACCAGTGATCCACCATTTTCAGAAACCATGAAATTAGTAGTTGACTATTTGTGAATAACCACTTTACTATTTGTAGATAACCACTTATAATAAAACCTAAAACATCAAAGACGACTATTTGAAAATTATTTGTTTATCACATTTAAGTTAAACATAAAACATATATAATAAAAAATACAAAAAATGCATTAAAAATACAATTCAATTAATAAATTTCCTAGAAATTAAGTTCTGGAACAGAATAAGCACTTCGAATTTTGCTTGTTCTAGCTAGCTCATCAATGATATGAGAAATTACAACCTCCGATTTATAATCCAGCACATCACGAGTATCTGGCCACTTCCATAGTCCTTTCAGGATTATAGGAAAAACTATTAAAAAAACCTCTATTTGTATCAAATCTATGTACCCACATCTACATTTCAAACGTATTTTAGTCCCTGAAACAAAAAATATTAATTAAAACCAATAAAAAAACCATCCCACATCAATCCACAAACAGCAATTAAACACTCTTTTAAAAAAAACAACATCTCCCACGAAAATAGAACAACAATACGAAAAAACCGTTACTCTCGCGTCGTCGATGCGAGAAAACGCGCGAAACGGCGCATGCGCGTCCGCCAATGACGTCACGCGCCGCTCGGGGTGGGAGTGGCCACCCCACTCCCTCCACCAATCAGCCCCCACCCGCGCGACGCCCCGCCCCCGAGCGTAGTCTCGCGCGAGTTTTCCCTCAGACGCCGGCGTCCTCTTCGGCGAGACGCCGGCCGCTTCGCGCTCTCGTCGTCGGGAAACTTCCGGAAAACTTCGGCGGTCGTCGGGGAAAAGTTCTGGTCGTGTCTCTTTTCGGGTTTCGTTTGTTTTGGCCTGTCGCGTGGTCGTCGATGTCTATGATGTGAGGTGGGGAAAACGCTCGTTCGTATGGTAGATGCGTTTTTTTTTTTGGTTTGTTTTTGTTTTGAGACTATGTGAGGTTTGGAGGGCTGCGTAGTTGTTGGCGGTTGTTCTGTTTTGTGGTAAGTGTTTTTGTTTGTGTATTCGTGTACTTTTCTTATATTACGATGATGATTGCCGGATTCGAAATGATGAAATAGTAAAACGATAGTGTTGATTACGTTTCATTTTTGTAATGAAACATTTTCTGACGTTTTTGTAAAATTATTGTTGACGTTGTAACTTTGGATGTCCGGAAAATTTAAGAAAATGTTACCTTAATATTTTTTTTTAATAGTTTTTCTCGGATTTTTTTAAAATGTTATCTTATATTGATAATTTCAAATTTACGCTAAAAAAAAATTGAATGGGTTATTTTTTATTTTTTATTTTTCGGATAATTTATCTTAACTCTTAAAAATATTATTTTAAATTTATAAATAACTAATGCGAACATCAATATTTGAAATGATATGTTATTAGTGATGACTGGAGAAAATTTGGCAACAAACTAACCATTAACGATGGAAGAACCAATATTATTTCTTCAAATATACAACATCAAAGTAAAATACAAAAAAAGAACAACTTCCTAACACTATAAACGTAAATCTTTCACACCTCTAACATCAGTTACACAAGCGCTTATTTTTCCCAGAACTGAATTTAAAAATCGCCTCATTATACGAATCAGATCCTTCCGATTCATTTCCGACAATCATCTCAGACCGCGACGGTCGTTTGTTTTCGAAATTATCTCGGAAAAGCACTTTTCCTCCTTTTTGGCATCCTTGAAAGCAGCGTTTTCCATTTTTTCAACGCCTATTTGTCACGGACTCGAAAAGAGCTTTTCCGAAAGCGTCTCGTACCTAATATAAGTATCGTATTTTCCGGCAAGCCGATAAATTTTCCGGAGGTTGGATAGTTTTGCACGCGCGCTCTTCCTAGTTTTTCCACATGACGTATTGTGTTAGTCGGCGTGTACGTGCTCTTTAAATATTGCAGTTTAACTTTGACCCTTTCGTGTCGTTATCTTCGATTTATATGGTGGACGAGTTTGAATGTAAAGCTGAAGGAGTTCGTTTCGAAAAAATTTATCGTCCACTATCGGCGATACGGCATTGCCAAATGGCCGCCGTTTGTGCCAACTTTTGAATTCGCAAGATTTTTTGTGTTTTTCTCGTACAAAAATGGTTTTGGACGGTCAAAATGCGTGATGGATATGTTAGAGCAATATTGTTGATTTTTTTTTAATTTTTAATTTGGTTTATGCTTGGGAACGCCAGTCGGAAAACACAAGAGATTTTTTTTTCAAATTAAAAATATTTTAAAATCGACATTAAAAAAATGGAATTTATATAAAAATTAAAATACCTTCACAATATAAGAAGAATAAATACTTTTCTGATCTATCTTTTTTCGATTTGAAATGTTTGTTTCTTAAAAAAATAATGTGTTAGATTGAATTAGCCAAAATAAAGGTAGATTAAAGGAGAACTTTCTCTTTGAAAATTACATAAGAGCCCTCGAAATATAATATTATATTTCAAAAAAACAAAATCCAAACTAATTCATATAATATTATACTTACTGAATTTCTTTATTCAATCCACTTAAAATTATTCAATTTATTTCTATCACATATCGATAACCTATTTGTTTTTTTAATATACAAACAAAATACTATACAAACGATCTTTAAAACCCATTATTACAATTCAGAACAGTCCACAATTAAATTATATCGAAAATAAACAGAACGTGATATGTGACATTTGAAATTGCGATTCCGCAAACACGTACCGGAAATTTTATCCCCTCATCTTTGAAAAGGGCCCACATCATTTCAGCGCTGAAATTCATATATCGATCAACGCCCCATACACAAGAACATGTCCTAATTAATTACACGAATATATTAATAGGTGTTGCGCGGTCGGTTTAATTGATACCTATGACGTAAAACGGGTATCGTCTGAGGAGACGATTGATGATGTTTGCGGCCCGCTTGATGGCCTTTGTTGTCGCGGAAAACTGATCTGCACAAGGCCGATTTATACACCTAACAAGCTTCCAGCTGATTGCAGGATCTTGTTCCTGAAACCGTTGTATAATGTGTATTTTGGGATGATTAAGTCGGCAGAGTTGAATGGCCCTTAGATTGCGGCCAATGTTTGATCGGGTGGCTACAATTTTCACGCGTTCATATCTCTGTATGTACAAACATATTATTATTTATAAAGATTTTTTTAGTATAATCTGTTAAAATAAATGTTTATTTCATTTACTATCTTTATATATAATTGATTCAAAATATATTTCAATATAATTATAACTTTACATTGTTTATTTCTTTGATACGTTAAGGCAGTATTTATTATAAAATAAATATCTTTTTTTGAGTGATTTATGATATAAAACAGCTATGAATCATTTGACAGTTAGTTCGACGGCGGAACTCTCACATTTAGAACAAAGTCCACAGTTTGTCATCAAAAGCGTTTTGAAGACAAATCCAACGAAAGTTTTCGCTGCTCAACTTTCCGGACCCGTGTAACGACGCATAATTTACAGAGAAATCGCATTAAAACGCGAAAATTGTTTTCTTTCACACAAAACGAAAGATTGTTGAGTTTTTTTCTGGAGATTTTACTTTAAAAAATGTTTGCGTGTTCATAAAATATTTACCTTTATTTATATACAGAATACGTCCGTATTTATAAGATGAAATTACTACGTGTATATTTCAAAACGTACAATACGAGTTCCATTTTTCGTATGAAAAATTCACCAGGTGTTCTATAAATTTATTAATAATAAGCTCGTTTTCAAGGGACATCGTTTTTTTAATTCAGTCGGATTTTTTTCTCGTGTTTTGCATCGGACCGAAATCCATGGAGAAAATAAAATTTCCAATAAAATCCTATCGCATCGGGCTTTCATCTTCATATAGACACCAGTTCGAAAATATATCACACGGTGAAGTTATTTCATCAGAGTATTTGAAATAATTTTTTTCCAATTAATTTTGACACGAAAATGTTTGTAGATCGATTAAGCAATAAAATATCATTGTTATCACGTATTATTTTAATATCATCTAATACATTCAACAACATGATTTTAATTGAGTGATAAATTATTCATTTTCACTATTGTATAGTATCATAAATATATTCATGTCACCACGAAGTTTTTACATTGTTTATTATAAATAATGAAAAAAAAAACGATTTATATTTACTAAACGAAGTAAAAAATTACCATGAATAAAATTGCATCTTTTGTAAATAATACCTGGATACACAATATACGTGTACCTAATGCATTTTACAAAACATGCACTTTCCAACCTATTATTGTATTCTCATTATGTAAACGTATTTACATTCGCTAATTGAACATTCATGTTCATTTTTTATGCAAATTGAGTATTTTTCCCTGATAAACGATTTCTCTTAACATACGCAATGTATCTCGTATATTCTAAATCAAAATATTCCATATAAATACTGATTTCTATCTGCGTAATATCCTATAACTACAGTATTAGAATTGAATATTTTCATGAATAATACATATATAATTTCCTTTCGATTATTAAGCAGTTTAAAAACGAAATAAAAATTCCGATACAAATACATGATAAAAGCCTCAAAATATGAAAGGAATGACAAAAAACATCAACCACTTATACTAACCTGAAATGGTACAACCTTGGGTTCGTCCTCGGAAAAACTACATATTGAGTATCGAAGTCGATTTGTACTTTTCTGATATGAATATTTATGCGTCGCGATAGTTCGAAATTTGCACGAGGTCAAAAAAATTTTTTCCACCCTGAAAAGTAATGAAAACGTATGAAATTCGATATGACAGCATACTTGATCGATTTTCGGATATGATTGTGGATAAAAACGTGGTAGTAAATATTAAACATTCTATTTGTTTCAAAAATGTTTCGAGCTTCATTTTATGTGTTTTAAATAAGCAATGTGATTTATTTTGTAAATAATAAACCATGCAACCAAGAAAAAATATTCAAATTTTCTCTTTTGTATGTCACTGAAAAAATTAACATATTGATGAATTATCAAATGACACATTTTCTATGAATCTTTTTTTTATATTATTCAAATTTATACATTAAATAAAATCGTTTTATATGCAATGCTAATTTAGATTGGTTTTTGATTTTTTTTTATAACGACCTTCCACACATCAATTATTTATACGAACTAAAAATAACCCGACTCACAATGATTCACAACAACCAACTATATACAAACACACACAACTCATCCGCATTTTTTCATCAAATCCAAATCCAATCAAGGTCCCACCCCGAAAACAAGAACTACACCCTACTCACCACAAAAACCATCAAACCACCATAGCAAAAACCATCAACACGACACATCCAAATCCCACTAATCGCCGCCCGTTGACACCCACGACCAAAATAGTCCAAAAGCACACACTTGAGCCATCCGCGGCTTTTCAATTCGTCGAATTAACGGCGAATTTGCGCGTTTGTCACCACCGTTAATTGTCGTTTCTTGTGCGGAGGTCTCGTTTAACGAACCGCAACAGCACACGATGGACGTGACCGGACAAATTCGAAATCGTCACTCAAAATCGGCGTGTCGCTGAAAATTGAGGGGGTTTGCGGTTTTTGTCATCGATGGACGTTTCGGGATTGGATTTCGTTTTGGGTTTTGAATGGGCGCGCGGTTTTATGGAGGTGGATTTGAAATTTATCGATTTAGAGTGAAATTTTGTGGTGGATTTCAGCGTGAATGTATTTCAACAAATTGAGAATTTTGTGAAATTGTAAGCATGTTTGAGTATATATTTCTATTTTGTTAGAAATATACCTACTCATCATGAAGCATCGTCCTCGAATAATTGTAAAATTTGTTTTTGAAAGTATTTTATCGTGAATTATTTTAACGTTATGATTGAAAATATTTGCGTATCGATTTATTTCAACGCTTTTTAAAATAAATTATGAAATATTTAATGAACTATTCATTTCGAAATACAAGTATTCAATTGTGACGAATGATGTATTTCAAATTTATATCGCTTATATTTGTGGGGAGAGTTTGGAATATTGATTTATATTTGATGTTTATCGAAAATTTCTGCTTCCGATTTAGATTTCGAGAACTCAGATATTAATTTATATATAAATTTTCCTGAAAATAACAAAACGTTATTCATTTCAAACATTTCATAATATACTTTTCCAGTATTTTATTTCCAGATTATTTCAAATGGAATTATTTTTAAAAATCACATGCATATTAATAAAAAAAATACATGTAATACTTTATATTTCACTTCAAACAACTCCAATTAATCCCACACAACACATAATATTCAAAAACCAATATAAACACAACATAGTAATACAAAACACAACTAAATAATTACATCAAAACAAAAACGGACCCAAAGCTGAAACCCGACCTCATAAAACCCCCAACACGTAATAACGAGCCCTCGAAAAAAACTGAAATACGAATTAAAAACATGATCCATAACCGTAAATCTCACGCTTTCATATCCTGAAAATCCTCGCAGGGGCCCCGTCTCCCGGTCCGCGAGTAATTAAAAGGGAATCGTCGAGAGCTGAAAAAGTCGTTCAGCCGCGGAGCACTCACGGTAATGGCGGGGTCTGCTCCCCCCAGGGGGTCCCCATCAATGGCAGGGGGCGCAGTCTCCTCGATATTAGATTATGAGATTTAATTAAGGATATATACCGAGACAACGAACCGCGCCGCGTCTCGTTTCGTGAAATATATTTTCAGGTTTTAATTGATTTTTTTCGTCAATTGGATGTCATTTGTGAGTGAAATTGTATTGTATTATGTTACATAGTATATAGGCCCGATGTTAATAACATCGGCTGTTAATTACGTAATTATATATAAAAAAATTAAATCTATGCAAAAATATTTTATAACCGTTCCGTTGCGAAAAGTCGATGC
>JAOXNN020000034.1:642474-664297 GCA_028571205.2 Hydropsyche betteni | reverse complement strand
GTGATGATAATTCGCTTAAAGCCGTAGGCGATTTTTTTATGCAAAGTGGCGTTAATAGAGTTTTTATAACTCTTGGCGGTGGTGGCGTTTACTATAAAACAAAAAGTGAAGAGAATAAAATCAAGGTTTCACATATAATACCTGTTAATGCAACAGGTGCAGGAGATTCATTTATGGCAGGCGTTGCTTACTGTTCTTTAAACGGCAAATCAAATGACTATACTGCACGTTTTGCATGTGTAATGTCTGCCCTTACCCTTAAAAGTGCAGAAACTGTAAGTAGTGAAATTTCTTTGTATAATATAATTAACGAGATTAATAAAGGAGACATAATTTGATGAATAATTACATGGATATTAAGCAAGAGGTAAAAGATGCTTTATTAAATAACAAGCCCGTTGTAGCTCTTGAGTCTACTATTATCTCTCATGGGTTTAACTACCCTGAAAATTTAGAATGTGCTAGGCAAAGCGAGGCTATCCTTAGAGAGATGGGTGTTGTACCTGCTACAATTGCAATTATTGGTGGTCGCATTAAAGTTGGCCTTGATGATGCTCAGATAGAGCATTTGGCAAAAAACAGAAGTGTGCCTAAATGTAGCAAAAGAGATATTGCAGCTATAGTTGCTAGTGGTTTAGATGGTGCTACTACAGTTGCCTCTACAATGTTAATTGCAGAAATGGCTGGTATAAGAGTTTTTGCAACAGGTGGCATAGGCGGAGTTCATAGAGAGGGTAATGTTACATTTGATATTTCGGCAGATTTACAGCAATTAGCAACTACAAATGTTGCCGTTGTGTGTGCTGGTGCAAAATCTATATTAGATTTAAGGCTTACTCGTGAGTATTTGGAGACAGTTGGCGTACCTGTTATAGGCTATAATACAGATGACTTCCCTGGTTTTTATACAAGAAAAAGTGGCGAATATGTAGATTATAATATTAGTACTCCAGATAAAATATCAGATATAATTAGAACAAAATACGAACTTGGTATAAATGGTGGCACTCTTATAGCTAACCCTATACCAGTAGAGAACGAGATGGATTATAACTTTATTACTGCAAAAACAGCAGAGGCTCTTTTAGAGGCAAGCCAAAAGAATATATCAGGTAAAGAGACAACACCTTTTCTACTTGAAAAATTGCACGATATTACAGAAGGTAAGAGTGTAGAGGCAAACAAGGCATTAGTATTTAATAATGTTCGCCTTGCAGCACAAATAGCAACAAACCTTTGCAAGTAAGGTTAAAAACTAAAGGTTTAAATCATCAAGTTATCTTCATTACTAGAGTAGGAAGCTAGTCAATTAATGACTAGCCTCCTACTCGATTATTTTTTTTGCTAATTGCATTAACTGCATCCTTCATATTATCCCAACTATGCTCCATATCACTTACTAGTTTAAATTGTGTTTTAGTTCTGTATAAATTATGATCTTCAAAAGATACATTAAAGTATTGGTCATTATTTAGATAGTCTGTTAAAAACCTCAGTCCGCACTCTAGAGTCATCATTTTAGCACCATCTACAAGGTGATATATTTCTGATTCTGCTAAGCTTTTGCCACAAGAGAGCAAAAACCCATCTGTATAGGCCTCAAACAATGGCATAGAAAAATTAACTTTATTTAAATCTTGCTCATCTTCTTTACCTGTTGTTGCACCAAAGCGTATAGAGTCGCCATAGTCATTTATAGAAAGGCCAGGCATTACGGTATCTAAATCTATAACACAAAGAGCTTTGCGAGTGTCTTTATCAAACAATACATTATTTAGCTTTGTATCATTATGAGTAACTCGAGTAGGCAAAATATTATTTTTTTGCATATCAACAAGAAGTGAAGAGTATCTCTCTCGCTCTAAAACAAAATCAATTTCTCTTTGGACATTTTTTGCCCTGTTAAAAGAATCTTCTTTTAATACTTGCCTAAATAGCTTATAGCGTTTTACAGTATCATGAAAGCCTGGTATAGTCTCTACTAAAAGAGAGGTGTTAAAGTCTGAAAGCCTATTTTGGAAAACTCCAAAAGCAACAGCACTTTGATAAAAGTCTTCTATAAGGTTTGGTAAATCAATGCAAATGCTATCTTCTACAAAGTCGTAAACTCTCCAGTACTGCCCATCGGCATCAACATAATAATTTTTACCTTCTATAGTCTTCACAATAGACATATAATCTCTTCTGTTTACAGAAGATTTTTTTAAATGCTCTATTATAAGAGAGGCGTTGTTCATGAGAACTTCAGGGTTTTTAAAAACATTTTTATTTAAAGTTTTTTCAAATGTTTTTCATGTTTCTTCAAACATGAAGATATCAAACCGATTTTGAAAACTAGGGTACAAAATGAAACCACCCAAATCTTCGTGGAAAAATATAAACAGAGCGTTATTCCATTGTAAATTGTACGAAACATAGCCATTTCACAAACGAAGTGTAACGTATACATACATTTTTCAATAAATCAATCTGAAAATAAATACCATGGATTTGTTAACGTAATGTTTTTTTTTCATATTATCATTAAAACATTGAAAATAAATTTGCAATAATGAATTCGAAGTGTAAAAGCTGCATTGCACTTCTGCGTTGTGGGAGTAGATTTATTTTATGCATGTTTTCCAGGTTCGATAAATGATATTAAAGAAGTCGGGTATTTGTTTTAATTGGGAACATTGTTCTGTGTAACAGACCAATTGACTCTGTAATGGTAAGTTTCGCAAATGTTGCACTTTTGCATCTCGAAGCAAGATGCACTTTAGATATGGAATGCTTTCGTTGAGAAGCCGTTGTATTTGAAATTTATATGACTTTTCTCGAACAGTCATACATAAATTCGTTGATTTTGTAAAGAAAAACGATCTTGTTCTATAGATTATAAACGCCGCACGAGATAGTGACAATAAATCTGCAGAAATCGTGGCTTTCCTTGAATATTCTGCGAACATTGCCCCGCTTCGATGCACTGTTTCTTTGCGAGTTTCCGATCCGGAATTATAAGCCTTGAATTATACATGCACTTTTACAAAGTTCCGCGTTTCTTTGCAAAACGCACTTTTCCACAAGGCTATTCGAAACTGTCTCATATCATTCAAAACCAATTATCCCCATTACCATACCTCGAACGTCTCTTGGTCAATCACTCGTCACGGTTTCGTTTAAATCGGCAAATGCACATTTTGAAAGCCCAGAAGAGGCATTTCGGAAGAGGCGTCCTCGGTGGGTGCAGGTGAAATCCACTTGATTCGAGTGGGTGTAAGCTTTCGACTTACACGAAACCTATTGTTCAAATAGCATTTTTTTTTCGCTAAACGTGGGCGGTATGACAATGCGGATGGTATTTTTCATACGATCTTTTTGTTACCTTGTAGATGTGCAATTTGTTTGATTGACGTATTCGTTAGTTCCATTCGGATTGAATGATCGTTGATATTTGACAGTTGTCGATTTGAAATATAATAGTACCAATCGTCATATGTTATATTGAAAGTACTTTGTGTTATGCGTCGTTTGCGAAATTGTTTAGTTAATTTACGACGCAAAACAGCTTTGTGTCGTATGCAGGGGTTTGGAGCAATAAATACTACGCTCCGGCATTTAAGTTCTTCAACTCTGCTCCGTGCTTCGATTAGATTAAATTTATTATTAAAATATTTAATATAAAAACACACAAATAATATAACTATATCATTATGAATAGTGATAAAATCTATACAATCTAATTATAGTTAAAAATTAAGAATTTTATGTCAAATTTTTGAACATAATTGTATTATTTTTTATTTTAAATTTGAAGTCGGAGTAGTGAAGCGCTATAAATTTCCATGCTCCGACCCCACTTCTGTTCCGTACTCCTATTCCACTCAAATTCCCTGGCCTGTCAACAAAATAGTAGGATGGCGCTTCGTTGTTTTTCAAAACGTTTTCATTATTTGAAATTTGAACTTTTTTTTCATTACCTTCCTTTCTATTTGACGAAACTTCAGCCTTGTAGATAACGATCAGAACTTTAAACAAAAAAATAAACTAACCATTGACACTTCCAAAACCGCGAAAAGGAACAGGAAACAAAGCCATCGAAAAATAAATCCGAATTTTATTTTAAACAACCAACCACTATGATGTTCACTTGATATTTTTGCCTCACAAACTAAGCAACTTCACAAACAACACAACTTCAATCCCCGCATCTCGATTCCCGACAACACGCAACATTTTATCGGCGCTGCAAACATTTTTCAGGACATTGTTGAAATTCGTATAATAAATATGCATAAACGAATATATTCGGTGTCGCCGTCGAAAGTTGTCGGTACTAGAAAGCGTCCACGAACGGCGCTTGAGCCGCGAAGGTCACAAACCAGTTAAACATTCGGAGCGCAACTCGACCGGCAATATATAGACTCCCGGTGTCCGATTTCTGATGTCCGATATCTCGTTACGATCGTTAATACAGCCTCCAGGGTTGACTGGTTGATGGGTGAGCTCCGATCTTTGAGATTGATTCTTCTCCTTGCGGTTTGAAGGTTTTGTTTTTGTGGTTGAATGTGGTTGTGTGTTGATTTTTTGATAACCTCAAGTGTTGACTGTGAGATCTGACGTTTGTAATTGCGTCTTGTTGTTTCGTATGTCGATGTAATTATTATTGAAAGAATGGTCTTGTAGGGTTGGCTGGCTGTTGGGTGAGCTCCGGCCTTCGAAACCGATTCTTTTTGCGTTTTGAAGGTTTTGTTTTCTGGTCAAATATAGTTGTATGTTGATTTTTTTTGAAACCTCCAGTGTTGACTATGAGATCTGACGTTTGTAATTACATCTAATTGTATATTGATGTAATTGTTCTTAGAAGAATGGTTTTTTCAGAGTTGACTGATTGATGATATCGGTGAGATTAAATCTTTAGAAAAAAATTCTTATATTATATTATATTTATTACATTTTAAAGTAGTAGTTGTTGCTATGTTAACTTTAGTATTGACCGATTCGTGTATGTGACATTTGAGATGAAGTTTTATTCTTGTGTGTATTAGTGTAATGTTAATTTAACGATAACGGTTATGATACGAGGTGAACTTGTAATTGATAGTAGTAATTTTTGGTAATAACAAACGAAAAATTAAAATATATTTTGTATTCGAAATCTATAATTTATGCAGAGATATATTAAAAATCATACGATTCATAGAAAAATAATTACAAAGATATCCTGTTTCTTTATCTTCGTAATAAAACGTACTTTGAAAGAAATAAAAATTATAACTCATTCGATTCAGTTGACATTTCCTTCTTTTGCTGCAATAAATATCCTTTACTTATGAACTAATCATCATACCGCGAAACCGCAATACAAAGTAAGTAAATTTATATTTTTCCTTACTATACCCGTGAAAAAATACTCAAAAAAATTAAAAACGAAAAGTCAAACGGTTAACTACGTATTGAATATATGGGTATATTTGTCAGTTCGTGGTAATTGATACTTATAATAAATCATTTACATGATATGATAAAAGCAAAAAATTAACATACGGAGTATTAATTTTAGCTCGTAAATTTCCATTTTATATATGTCCAAATTTTAACGTTCATAATTTTTACACTTCGAATCGGACGTTTTGAACCACGAATTCAACGTTTTTCACTTCATACTGAACTATAGGAAAGCATTATTAAGACCGCCACAGTAATCAATCAAACTAATTACAATGAATCATCGAATTGTAAAAACTGTACAAAACCCTGTTGCCACAACAATCGTCACGATTCGACTCACTACTCCGACAACTTGCCGATAACCAACGATCGACACACACTTTTATTTATTCAACAATCATTACGAAAAAATCTTCGCGCACAAATTTCGCAACGGTTGCGCATTTTCCGCGGTTTTTCCTCGAGCGACCCAGTCTCCTGGCGGCGACCTTGCACCGGTGCATCGTTCACTTTCACTGCAACTGCACAGTTTCTGCGAAAACACACGCCGAAGACGAAGGAGAAGAAGACATGCGGGAATGCGGTTATCCTTGGCATTTTTACGACCGCGAGCTGACCGCAATCGCGCGAAAATTCCCCTTGGCGCTTTCGCCGAGTCGCGTCCGAGAGATGTGTCGTTGGGCAATCGAGGTTTTTGTTTGTCGCGAGAAATTTGCATAAGTGAGGTCGTTTGTTGGGGGGGAGGGTATGGAGGAGCTTCTGAAAAGTTGGGTGCGCTTTTGAGGCTGTGTGTGGGTGGGCGCCCTTGTCTTCGGAGGAGGATTGTCCACTTTCGAGTGTGAGGGTTTTGTGTGTAGATGCTCTTAGGAAATTTGGAAAATGGTTTGAATGATGGATTGAACGCCTTTTTTTGTTCTTCGCAGGATTGTTTACCTTAGGTTGTTTGGACTTGGTGTGGGGGAGCTTCTGAAAAGTTTGGTGCGCTTTTGAGGTTGTGTGTGGGTGGACGCCCTTGTCTTCGGAGGAAGATTGTCCACTTTCGAGTGTGAGGTTTTTGTGTGTAGATGGTCTTAGGAAATTTGGAAAATGGTTTGAATGATGGATTGAACGCTTTTTTTGTTCTTCAGAGGATTGTTTACTTTAGGTTGTTTGGACTTGGTGTGGAGGAGCTTCTGAAAATTCGGGTGCGCTTTTGAGGTTGTGTGTGGGTGGGCGCCCTTGTCTTCTTCGGAGGATTGTCCACTTTCGAGTGTATGGGTTTTGTGTGAGATGCTCTTTGGAAATTTGGAAAATCAATCAAAAATATTTGAAAATTATTTGTTGTTGAAACACTTTGTTCGTTGGATATTTGCTTTTTATGATAGAGATGAACTTTTCTTTAAATAGTATACGATTTTTTAATTATATTTTATTGAAAATAGGATCCTGTATGGAAATTTTATTTTAAAATCAATAGATTAAACTTTAAAATTATCAAAAAGAGAAAAAAGATAGAAATTAATGGGATCAATCCGAAACTTTGAACATTTTGAATCTATTTCTAATTACAAATAGAAAGGACCGCAATTATTCATAATATAATTTTTTAAATCGAACCTTTTCAAATGAATTTCTATCTATATCGATAAATCAATAGCTTCTTAATAAAAAAAAATCCAAATTTTTCGGAAATCCAAATTCTATTACAATTTTCCAAATTTTTCAACATTTCCAAAGTGTCTCTTGACGACTACGTGACCCGTGACCCTGGCAAGGTGAAAAGCGTCAAAAACGGGGTGGGCGCGGCTTTCAGTGAAAACACATATATAATATATATATATACATTTTTTAAAACGAAAACGCGTTATTTCACTTTCACTGAGAAGTGTCACGTTTCCGTCTACTGATGACGCAATTTACTCGAAGAAAGAAAGCAAAAGTCCTTATCTTCGTCGAAGAATTCCGACCTTGATGCACCGAGGCCGTGACCGTCAATTATATTATACTATATTATGTATCCAAATCGAATGTGTTTCTTATTACTTATATTTTTTTATATTTTGAAAGTCAAAAGGTATTAAAAGGTCTAAATATCATATTTTCATTGTTGAAATTTCTATGTGAATTTTTTGCAATAGATAAAGTGTTCTTTATGATTTTCGTATCAATTAAATATGTTTTTTTTGTTGAAATCTCACTGTGATTCACACAAATTGTTTAGAATTATTTACGATAGATAATGTGGAACAATTCGGTATGCGTTCGTTGGTAATTGTTTCAAAACAAAAGAGATTCGAATTGGGTCAGTTTCGTAATCGTATTTATCAATACGATAAATCGTTGAGTGTTTGTCTAAGTAAATGATTTGTATTACATCTTTATCGTGCGAAACAAAATAATTTTATAATTAAAGTTTGTGTAAATTAAATTATACACATTTTTTTATAATAAGCTTAATTAAAAATTGTAACGGATAAAATTTCAATAAAATTTTAATTAATCGTAGGCGTTGATTTCTACATTTTTAGCCAATCTACATTTTTTTATATCAAAATCCACCTTATTATCGAAACGTAAAAACGTCAAAACATTACACACCCATTCACTTTTGATATATCAAATCAAAATTCAACTAAACATTAATTAACAGATCAATCGAATCGAACGATAATTTTAAATATTGACAAAGTCCGATATGAAATCAATATACTTATATTCAATGTTTAAAACTATTTATATTCAATCGCTTTTTTATTGACTTTGACGACCTAATCGTGTTCGAATTACTGATTGTAAAATGCCGTTTATACAAGTATCGAAATATCGAAACTTTAAACACATTTTCATAATTGGCTCGATATTGTTTTTTTATACTTTTTCATGTTAAAATAATAAATATTATCTAATACCAAAATCGATTTCATTGCCATCTGAGATTACAAAATCGTGTTTTTTCTTATAAGAATTATTCGAAAAATTTTAGATTCACCAATCTTCAAACTAGAACAGCTACCATACTACTCTCCAAACAAGCCAAAATAATGAAAATTTCCATAGAATTTCCTCGAAAGAACAGCCAGCTCTTAATCCATGATTGGCAAGCACTCCCGTTGCGTTTTAAACAGATGAAAATGACTGAGATGACCAAATCGTCTTTTCTTATAAGAATCATTCGAAAATTTTTAGTTTTACCAATTTTCAAACTAGAACATTGACCATACAGTTCTCCAAACAAGCCGAAATAATGAAAATTTCCATAGAATTTCCTCGAAAGAACAGCCAGCTCTTAAGCCACGATCGACAGGCACGCCCGTTGCGTTTTCAACAGATGAAAACGAAACGTTTTGCAATCGCCATGCATTGTTGTGTTTCTCGTTGTTCACTCGTGAGACAATCGGTTGTGTATGGTGTGGTGTCGCTTGGGAAAACTCGAATGATCCGTTGCACAACCGAGCAAATGGTTAAATGTGTCCGTATCCATATCCGTCTGTGGTCTCTTGACATAATGCTGTGATTTGAAACCCTTCGATGGATGGGTTGTGGAAAAAAGTTGTGAAAATGCGATTACTTGTGGAGATTTTTGAGAAAAATGTTACAATATGTATGGATTGTTAATTTTGATCGTTCGTTACTTGAATTTTTATTTGTCGTCAAAAAAATTATTAATAGATAGTTTCTGCTCTATATGAATAATAATTAAAAGAATTGTTAAGCATAGCGCATAGCATCGTTGGTATTTTACTAACAGATTGTAGTGAATTCGGAAAATTATGATAGGTTTTCAAAACTGTATGGAAATATGATCACATTTTACTGTAACATAATGCAATAAAAAGTTAAAGTCGGTCAATTTAAATGAATTGAAAGTGGATTGAATATAGTTAAGGTTTCTACTGTTTATTTTTTAGGAAAATCCACCAGCAAATGAAATAGTTTAGATTCAATTCAATTAAACCAATTCTTAACTGTAACCCACTTTCGACCGAAACACTTCTCAACGCTTTATTATGAGAAATTCGATTGTTATCATGATTTTTCATCGAATGACTTAATTTTACCGCAACAACAACCATACACACTCCGTCCTAATTACAATTTTATAAAATCCTACACAACATCTACGTCTCTGCAAATTCGTACCACCTTCCCCAAAAACACACTCAAATCTTTCACAACCAAAACCCAAAACGTCATCATTACTTTTCTTCAAATAACTTAATTTCTTCCCAGAAACAACCACACATACATAATTAAAAAAAATCATACACAACATTTCCGCCTCCGCAAATTCGCACCTCTCACCCCAAAAACACACCCGAATCGTTCATAACCAAAATGTCATTATTATTTATCAATTGACTTCATTTTCCCGCAAAAACAACCATAATACTCCGTTCTAATTTTTAAAAAAAAATCATACACCATCGCTTCCGTCTCCGCGAATTCGCTCCCCCCCCCCTCCCCGGAAACATACCCGAATCGTCCAAAACCAAAACCAAAACCCAAAATCACCCGATCGCGATCAATAATGGAACACCGGTGTAGTAACCATCGAATGGTATATGGATATTTTCCAGCGAGCCATTGGCGCGACCGGGCGGACCACTTTCATTTTCTTTGCGCGCAGGTATCATTTGAAAGTGCTCTCCGGTTTGACCTAGACATTCTTTGGCCCGGACATTAAATCGTACATATACACATCTGCATGTGTCCGAATATGACTTCGGAATGGAAAAGTTGTCGGGCTGCTCTCGAGCGAAGCTCCCGTGCGATGTTGAGGCTCGGTCCGCTGACCGGAGTCCTAGTGACTTTGAAGTTGGTAATAACCTTCGGCGGGTTTTCGCGGGAATCTGTTGGAAGTGAGGTTTTCGTTGTTGTTGTTTTTTTTTATATGTATTGATATGGTGTGTCTTTGGATTTGTTGGAATTTGATGGAACGCGTTTGTGAAAATGATCAGTTATTTGTGTATCACGTTTGTGACCAATCGAGAAATTTTCATATAAAATTAGTCATTGCGATTTTTTTTTTTAAATCAAATTTGACTATTGGAAGTATTTATATTATTAAGACCTTTGTCACAGTAATTAATGAAATACAATATTTTCTTCAATTTGACTTATGCTAGATTATCTCAGTTGATAATTTTTATAAATTTTCACATACAACAACAAGAATTTTGATTTTTTCATTTTATGGATGATCATGTTATCTTAACTAATACATCTTTCTTAATTTTCAAATCCTATAATCTATAAAAATTACATGATAAAAAATACAGTTCCGATGGTTGAATTTTATTTGAAAAATGTTAAATTTGAAGTATAAAAACTGTATTAATCAATTTGATTATTGATAAATGTAATCTTTAAATATTAATGAGTATTCAAATGTGACTAATTCAGAAATATTGAAATCGAAAATTTCGAAAACGTCTATTTCTTCAAAAATTAACGATTCGTAGAGTTTTTTATTGTTTCCCAGTGAATAAAACCTAAAAAAGCCCAATAAAAACTTCTTGGTTCAGTATTTTCGTACTTTTTCACAATTAGAAATGTATCTTTTAATCGCCTGAATTAAAAACTAAACAATAGATAACAACACATAGATTGAGTGATAAATCAATTTGGGAACGTTCTGATTCTTCAATCGTTACTTTTCCGAATTAAAATACGAATTAATTCGCTACTACGAATCAGAATAGGTCGTAAATCAGATTTTTTTCTAATAACTTTTTTATTACGACCTTGTATAATTAATCACATACTTTCGGTACGTACGCTTTTTTCCGCACTGTGAATGGACAGTTTTCATCATTAGCATTGTTTCAGAGTTCCCACTGACTGAAAACACTCACAATAGCTAAACATATTTTATCAAAAACGATCGACAATCGTGCCAGTTTCTCATTCGTTTTTTTATTCTACGTAACGTTTCACAGATACGATGTTTGTTTTTTTCGATGTTTGCACAAAAAAGCGTACGACCTTTAAGTGAAGTGTGATGCATTTTGTAATTGTGCAGTCGTGAAATCGCCTTGTAATATTCGATCGTCTGCAAATAGAAAGTTTCTGATGCAACGTCCAAAAAAATCTATACAATAATCGAAAAAAAAAAATTGAAAAGTCAACGCATAATTCATATGTAGATCGATCGAATCGAATGGTTTCTTTCAACGGTCATTTTCTATATTGGCAATATCTGATTAATAGACCGTTCATGACACTGTTGCTTTTACATATTGCGCACGAATATTTTCATGTACTTAGAGTCGTTCCGAAATGTTGCGTTTCATAAATTTATGAAACGAGATTTCGATAGGTAATTTGGAGTACTTGAAAAAAGATTGCTTGCAGCGAAAGGAGGTAATGAACCCGACGAAGGAGACTTTTCCTCGGTTCACCTTAGCCTTGTTGGCAAAGAGTCTTCCGAGAGCTGTTCACCTCAACAAATGCGGAATATATCGAAGGTCTTTCAGTGTTTCAGATCAACACTTTTTTTAGGTTCAGGCGATTTATATTATATACGGTTGAATCGATACAACGAATACTAATAAGTCCTTTAGTATTCTCGAGTCGATTTCACAAATGGATCGATTGATATTATGTCAAAATTTCATATTCACAATGCGGTTGAATTATGAAACTTTATAACCCACATAGCATAACGATTATATAAACTCTGAAAAATTTCCACTTGATTGCAACTCTTCGAAAGGAATTTAAAAAGCGTCAAGTTCGCACACAATTAATGCGATTTTTGAATTCCTTTCGTATATTTTTTATAGAGATTTAAATTGAAAAAACAGTTTTTTTCAAACAGGAAAACGACGATTTGCCCTTGCTCGGTGCAATTACTGGACCAGTCGTTGGCGACGCGGAAAAATTTTTAAATTCGAAAATGTTAAATGAAAACCTTTTATATGGTAATTCGATATGAATTGTCACATTTTTTGCATATGTATTTATTATATTAAAAATTAGACATCAACGCACGGATAAAAAGAAACTTTCATACGTTAAAGGTTAAGCTGCGTATGACTTCATCGATTTTCCAACCGCGCGTTTGTTTTTTTATTATTATTTATATTGCATTTCGCGATTACAGAACCGCAAATGTAATAGTTCAACAGAAATATTTCTCGACGGAATGCAATCCATAAATCGTTACGGTTGCGGTCGTATTGCCGACAACGCATACACGATCCGCGCAACGGAACGGTCGATTTTCACGAATTTTATAATGCGACAGACACTTTTGCGCTTTCGTGTCAACTTTCAGACACATTATAGAAACAAGTTTCACCTCTTCGGGCCATTGTCGGGCCGCCGTTGCGACACTGTCGCGTTTTCGGCCGGCCGAAATTAGAAATCCGCAATTGATAAGTCGGCGATTTTTGCGGGTTTTTCGCGCACGATGATAACACAATCGGCCGCTCGCAGAATATGAGACACAAGGTTGACCGGTGTGCGCCAGAAGAAATTGCCATTTGTCGAAAGTTGTGCAATTTCGAAAGCAAACGTGCGCAAATCTGGCCTGTCCGCTGCGTTTGTTCGCTGGTTCTTATTTTTCTGTGGAGAACTTCTGTAGGGGCGTTGTTGGTTCAGACCGGAAACGATATTTTTTCGTGTGCAGATCATATAGAGGGAAGTGTTCTATTGAATGCATTGAAAATATATGAGGGGCTCGGCAGTAAATAGTGCTAAACGCCAAAATTATAAAATTGAGTTTTTTTTATTTACTACAAAAATTTGTACTTTTACTACAGAAATTAATAAATAATTCTACATTCTCTCAAAATATGACAATACTATTTTGGGTTACTTCTAGTTTTATTTGCATCTAAATGCATGTAAATTGTTTTTCTTAATATCTCCAAAAGTGACAAATGTCGCTTAGCACTATTTACTGCCAAGCCCCTCATATTATATTTCTGTTCTATTGTCAATTGCATTTTATAAAGCATATTGTATGTGCACAGTTTTTAGGATGATTTATTGAGAATAGAGTTAAATTATAATTTCTAGAACATGCAGTAACCACGTACTCATTTTTTTTCTATGATATAACTGTTTGTTAAAATAATAATTATTGTTGAATGGCTTTCATTAAATGTTTGTATTTGAGCATTTTACCGCTAAATGGTCGACAGTATTATTTTTCAAATTATTACGCTGTTTTTATAACTTTTACATATGATTCGATAACGTTATATTTAATCGAATTATTATTGCATCCTAAATTTTTTTGTGAAATAATTATCGTATTTTCGTATAGAATTTAGGGATGCCAGATTTACCAAAAATTTAATTTACCAATAATCTAATGGTTTTTTTTACTAATGTAAATAAAATTTTAAATAAAAACCGGAAAAAAATAGCGTAAAATCCGAAAAAAAACCGTAAACACAAAAATACTTTCTCAAAAAAAAAAAATTCAATAAAACTGTATATTTACGAAGATCGACTTTTCCAAAAAATATTTTCTAAAAAAATCAACGCTTCTGTAATTTTGAAAATTTACCGAATTGTTATTTGGACCATTTATCGGTAAACCGATTTTCCGATAGTGACATCCCTATATAGAACCTATTCGAAACCAAACTCATTGTTAGTATATTTCACAAATTCGAAACGTAACTTCAAGCCCACAAGAGTACCACGCAATATGTTTTCTTATTTGATTTTGAGCAAGATCGATGAGAAGTTCCGCATAACACACACTTCTGGTCATGTGGAAATTTCGAAACCCGCCGTCTGCACACAAGTGGCAAATCGTTTTGATAACCCACAAATTTGATATACCGATACCGCACTTTTCAACGAACATCGTGTTAAATCAACACAAAAAAAAATTACGATTAATTAAGCACTCGTGCGAACTCCACAACCACAATGAGACATTCACTCACTTCGATTAAAACATGCATTCGAATTAACATCTAACGTGTAACATACATACGAAATATGAATATTAAAATCGAACGAAAGTGCCGTGAGCCAACGCGACCCATTTTTGTGCACAACATGCAAACAGAAACACATTTCGCACGCAATTCTCTGTCGCAAAAGCCCATATAAAAGTGCAGCAATGCGGGAAATTTCGGTGAGGAGATTCCGGAGGACGATTTCTCAAACTATCAATCTTTATCGGTTGAGGTCGCGGTCAATGTGTTGAATTGTTAAGCGAGTGAGAGTTGTCGTGAGAACGGTCGTTTTCCCTTTTTATTTGAATTCTTCGGCTCCGATGACGCATGCTTGTCGTCTAATGCAATTCCGCGTAGTTGAGAAATTCGAATTGCTTATAAATTATTCGTATTTTGTTCAGGATTGGGCGTCTGAGTGTTTCTGTTGCTATCGAAGGACGGGGATTGGTGGATCTTTGTGTTTGCGGGGGGAAAAGCTTGTGGGTGTTTTTTATTACAAATGTGAAATAATTTAGGTTTAATAAGCAATATAGAGTTTTATAAAATTGTAAAATGAATGAATTATCAATCGTTAATTTATGTTTTAACTTATATGCTCGAAGAATAATAATATTAATAGAATACGTATTTGATTGAAAATTAAAATCGTAGTCGAATCAAAATTTTATCAGTTTTTTCTTGATCGATTTCAATTATTCACTGAAATACTTTGATGGAAACTCAAAATATTATATTATAGTATCATTTGTGAACTTTTTTATTTTACTTTATGAAAAATGTAAAATATGAAAAAATTTCGACATATGAAATCCTCGAATTTTTTTTATTTAATAACTATAATTACATATAATTATAATATAACAGTATGCTCATCTGCACCAAATCTTACCATTATGGCATAATAATACTTTTTATACTGTGTTCAAGTGAAAAACCGTGTATAAAGAAAATTGGGTGTACTTGCAAATAATAATAAACACCTCACTATGATGAATACAAAAATTTGCCGGTAAAACCTAAGATTTTCCGACCTTTTGATTTTCACAGAAACATATAATCGTGTACACATAAACACAAGTCTATACAGCGTCTATTTTCGCCATTGTGTGTTCGGATATCATACAAAATTCCGTAGCGTGCGTAGTGCAAGATTCCTATCCATCAACAAGGTTGACGGGAAACGCGACGATGCTTACAAATGAGCACCACAAAGAAATTGTCAAACGGATCTGAATAACGAATGTGGTAAAAGAGCAAAACCCGAATCGGCTCACGTTTCACATATGCATTGGAAAGATCACGGCCAATACGGCTGACGTTCGAATTCAAATGCGCTCGCCGCCATGCATTATGCACCTGCTGATTGTTGCTTTTTCGATGGTTTCAGGTTCGTGTTGGCCGGTTGCTTCGCGGTCGCTCATTCGGCCGAAAGCGAGATCATCACCGAGCCCAGGCCCGGCGAGGAGTATGTATTCGTCCAGGGTGGACAGCCCCAGGAGGTGAGGACCGCCAGGCAGAGGGACGAGCAGTTGTTCGAAACTGCTCACAAGATACCCGAGAAGCTCCCCACTCATCATGTCACCAGGTTGTCCGAGGACAAGCCCGAGAAGTTCAGCAAGACTAAGATCAAGCTGGAGAAGGCTGAGTTCAGTCCAGTCGTCGATGCGCTCATCTCTGGACACTTACCCCCTTCGGTCAATATGAAAAGGGAAAGCGGTGAAGGCATTATCGAAATACAAGAAGATAAAAAAATTACCAAAGATCGTAAGAAGAAGGTTATAAGCAAAGAGGTCGAAGTCGACGTGCCTTTGTCCAAAATAGAGACGATCAAAATCGATGAAGATAATTCGAAAGCTGAAACTAACCCTGAAATGCAAATCGAATTGGAGCCTATGTCACAGTCAGGAAAATTGATTGAGACTGCTGATGTGACTACTCAAAAACCAGTGTTGACTACTGGTGCACCTGCTACTCCTAGATCTTTTGATGTTTTGCCTGTGAACCATGTACTAGCTGATTCCGTTAATAGTGGCCTTCTTGGATCCGATGTTAATCTGGAAGTGGCTGGATCTGAACAAAAACAACACTCCCGTATTCAAATCAAAAAAGGTCCCAATGGTCAAGACTACGAATACGAATACGTCTACTATTATTACGATGATGACGAGGAGGCCAAGAAAGCTGATTCCGCTGAAAAGAAACCAGTAGAAGAAACGACCAAAGTTCATAACTCACACGATGGTCCCCAAAATGTAGCTACCAACCAGATCAACAATGGACGTAACAAGAACAAGTACAGTACCATTGAGAGAGGTGCAGCACCCAGCACAACCACAACATCTACAACCACAGCGGCTCCTGATAATAACGAAGTGTTGCCGGCAGGAAATAGGAATAGATTCCGCGGAAGGAATTTGCCACAATCTATCCCCACTGAGGAAGAAACCGAAGAAAGGTTTGTTACATTTTTTTTTATAATTATTGATGGCTTATTTTGTTTGACATGCTGCTGTTTTTTTAGATTGCCAGCAAACACACGTTTCCCTCCAAGGTCGAGAAATTTGAATACTACTCCTAGTAATGTGGACAAAGAAGATGACGCACCACCTCCATCACCACCCAGCAGACAAAGGGGAAAACCACACCACGATAACCACGCAGAAGAAACCACTGGACAAACCAGAAGCAAATCAAGATCGAATGTAAAGTGAGTTGAAACATACTTTTGTTAAATGTATTAATTACCTTAAATTGAAACCTGTAATATATTAAGGTTTTCTATATATCAGATTCTTTTTGGATTCAAATTATTTAATTTAATTGAAATATTGTGTGATCTGATGTTAGTTAATTTATTTATTTTTCGAGAAAATATTGAATTCATTTATTTTTTCATATATAAAAATGATAATTTTCATTTGCAAAGTAGTAAAAAATTGACAACATGTCATTGTTGGAAAGCCCAAAGTCTATCGATGCATTACGCAGATTATTTCTTGCGTACTTCGACGAGATTTCAAAAATACTAAATCCTCATTTTCAAAACAGGAGACCGAGCTTGGAGCTTGTCGATTCAGCCAGCTTCAACACTCACGCTAGCGATGTGCCAGTGTCCCAATACAAAGAAGCCAAACAGCGACCCAGCGCTCAAAAAGAAGAAGAAAACGAGAAAGCGAAAGCGGCTGCCCAAGACTCCGACATTCCAGAAGATTCAGAAGCCAAAGAAACGATCGGAGATGGCCCCAGAAGCATAGCCGACGAGCCATCTAAGAAATCAGACGAAGACACCACTGAAATAACCACGATGGCCGCCATGGACAAAGTTGCTCTCGAGCTTTACGCTATTTTGGCCGGGGAGAATCTAAACAACGAAATAGTGTCAAATGATGATGACGATTCAGCCACAACTACCGATTCTATAGAGGAAGACGCCACTACTACGGATGCTTCCTTCACCACTGAAGAAGTAACGATTCCTACAACTACCACGACTACGACTACCACTCCAGCTCCGACAACGACGACGACCACCACAACCACCACTGCTGCTCCCACGACAATAACTAGAGGGTCTCGCTTCAAGCCAAGGATCGCTCCAGGAAAAGGAAGGACCACCGAGGCTCCGGTGGCATCTTCTTCGGCTGTGACTGAGTCTTCAGCGCCAAAGCTGCGAGGTGAGAACTACGACGTCAGGGTAAAGAGCGAGAGACGTTTTCGTTTCCGGGTTGAGTTGTCGGTATCTTCATCTGCATTTAAACCATCAAAAGTTCAGACGTAGTAGTAATAAGTGGAAAGTAACTTTCGATGACTTTAAATACTAAAAACTATTCTTAATCCAAACGGTCTTAATGGTACGAGTATTCAAGAATTGATCGCGCTGCTTTTCGCTTAACGTTAGATATTTTATTTTTTTTATATCGGGCTTAGAATTCATAAAGAGTTGATGGTTAATTTAAAATTTTCGAGTGTAGCAATTAAAAATAATTGTTTATTTTCACTTTCATTGATTTCTGCATACGTTAGAAAACAGCAGTTGACTCATAGTAATAATAAATTGAATAACTAGGAAATTAATATAATAATTAAATAAATTATTACGAATATGAAAACAAGAATCATTAACCAGTACAGTTAATTTGATTTAGTAATTTAAATTTTTCTAAATTATGGAAAATTCGTATTTCATAATGTGCCATTTAAATTCAACAATAAATTAGAATAAACAGACTCGTTTCGTTCGAAAATTTTCATCGAACCCAAACCTCCCGATTTCGAACGCTCCACCGACCTTCTGAAAACCCCAAACAACAACCTTCAGAACCGCCTCAGCCTCCAGAACCCGAAAGCGTCTCTCGAACTCCGAAAAGTTTCATATCCGAATCCGCGTATCGGAAAGGTCGTCTCAATCGAGACGAGCACATCTCGCAGAAAAGAACTTTCACATTTATAGCTTTCTCTGATCCTCACTCTCCCTCCAACCACCTCACCACAAACACACGCGTACACATTTGAGCGGACATCTCGAATTTGATTTGAAACTTGTTCTCGGACATGCGTGTATGCGAGCGCTTTTTACCAACGTGATGCCTGCGATGATTTTTTCCGCAAATTTCTATTTGTTTTGTGTATGTGCTTGTTTGTTTTATATGTTTTGTATGCGCGATTATATATGTCCAATGGTGGGATTCGAGTTTTTTGAAGTGGAACCATTTTTGTTGTCGACAGGACGATTCGCAGCGCCGAAAACGTCTTTCGGTAGAGGAAAGGCTAGTACCCCAGCGGCGCCAGTTGTCGAGGAAAAAGTCAATAAGCAAGAAGCTGCTCCTGTACAGAAGGTAATGTTGAAATTGTGCGATGGGTTTTGCAAAGATATTTTTGCGCTTTTTATTGTTATTTGTTGTATTGAAACGTTGGTCGATTTCAGCCTGCGCCGGGACGTTCTCGTTTCGGGAGCAGATCTCGATTGACGACTACTGCTGCTCCCGCAGATTCTCCAGTCACTGAAAGCAGTCCAGCAGCCACTCCAAGGTGATCTTCGGATTTTTTGTTGATTTTTTGTTTTGTTATACGGAATATTGATGTTGATTTTTGTATCAGGCCTCGTCTCCGTCCTACTTTCAACTTGAGGGGAAGGCGTCCACTTGGAGGTGTCTCGACGACCGCAGCACCATCGGAAAATGAAGGAGCTGAAAATGCAGCACCTGAACAGACCTCCGCTGAAGCTTCCAGCACGACACCAAGAGCCGTTTCTGGGTATTTGAACTTTTTTTTTAATGGAGTGAGGAAATCTTCAAAAGAGCCTTTTTTATTTAATATGCGAAAAAGTAGTACCAGATTTTCACTGACTAAAACCCAACCCTATACATCAGGACGCCCCTGAGACTGTCAGAATATTCTATATATAGTATCCTAATTTTAACAGATAAAAATTCAGGACCGCATCCTCGTTGTCTTCACATATTTGGTGATCTTAACGTCTTTCATTTTAAACAATTAATATACAATCCGATTAAAATACAATTGTTTTATATTTTTCTTGAAAGAACATCAATTTGATTATATGCTATACACTCCTTATGTAACTTTAATTACTTAAATCAAGCACACTCGTGACATGCGTACAGTTTTTTTGCCGATTTGAATTCCGTTTAATTTTTTTTTCGAACCTAATAAGGTAAAACAGATGTGCTCGTAAACAAGATGGGTAATGTGACTTGTCTATATTTTATTTTTAGAAAAATCGATTTTGATCGAATCGAATGTGCTTGTAGTTAGTGCGAGCACGTATCATGTACGCGCGGCAATGCGTTGAATATACAATTTTTAACAGTTTTGAGATGTTCTCGGTGTCAATAGCCCGATACCGATGGCGTCATGAATGAGGCATTGAACTTCCTTTATTCGATAATTTTTTAGACTTTATATTCTTTACATATTGATTCGTCGATTCAATTGGATTAAATCCAGATGATTTGTATTTGTAAATTGTTTTAATACTAATTTAATTAATCAATTATATTGCAATACATATAAAGGAAGTTGTTAATTTTTGTGGATGTATTAGTTTCTAACGATTACTGTAGTCAAGTTACAATTTTATTGACTTGAAACCATTTGAAAGGAATGGTTTTTAATATTCAAATCAGAAAGGCCTTGTCTTGGAGTGGAATTTATATAAAAATTTACATCTACATCAATTTTCAATTATTTGCTCTTGTTAAATATATTGGTTCTCACAGATCACCGAAGTTAAGTGGCAAAAAGTGCAAAGATTCTTGAACTAAAACTGAAAATTTTTAGTATTCAAACTCACCAATAGTTATTTCCCTCTTATATGTAAAAGAGTTTTAACTTCAGAAGAATACTAGCAGTTGTAATGTCCCACAATTGTATTTACATGCAGCGTATGATGATGAATTAAAAATCAATTCACAATTCACAGTCGAGGCAGGTTGGGAGGAAACATCAGACCACTTCGCCCAGGACCAAGGTTGAACCTTGGAGCACGCACATCCACCACAACAACCGCAGAACCAGCTGCTGCTGATGCTGAACCCAAAGAATCAAACAGCTCAGAACAATCCGAAGCTACCACCCAACCTGTAAGTTGATCACTTTCTCTGTGGCTTATCGAGAATATTTTAATTCAAATTGACGATTCATTCGTTTCAGGCTGGAGAAAGTACCGTAGGAAATCCTTTGACCCGTCTGCGTGGACGTCCTCGATTACAAGTAGCTGTTGCCCGTCCCAAGCCAACTGCTGCTCCTGCCGTAAGGAGGCCAAGTCCCTTACTTGCTCGTCGCAAAACAGTACCAGAGGTATGCTTAATTTGTTTTAAAGTCCAATCTAATTTCCTTTTTTTCCTACAATCAAAATTTTTTATGCAAATTAAAGAATATCTTATATTCTCATTTAAATCACTATTTATTTATTGATTTTAATTCTGACTATGACCCTTCAAAAGTTAATTTCTGGCATATAGCTTCTAAAGAACCAATTCGAACTCCAGTTGAAAAGTTCTGATGTATATAATGTGAAGCCCTTAAAGAAAATTATTTACTAAAATTCACAAGTAATAACTTTGAATTTAATTGCTTCACAGTCATCTGAATCTGGAGCTGCATCTACGGAAGCTTCCTCAACAGAAGTATCAGAATCCTCACAAGAAGCTTCATCTGAAAGTGGAAGCAACAATCCTGAAGGAGACGAAGCTGAAGCACCAGCTAGCGAAGAACCTATCACCGAAGCCCCTAGAGGTTTATCCTCGTTGTTAGCAGGAAGACGGCGACTGGCTAACAGAAAGCCAGGCACTATTCTTTAATTTATTTTATCTCTTGTAAAATATTCACATTCAGACAGGTTTAATGATAATTTTTGTAAAGAGAAATCCTTTGAAACAGTTTTTAATGCTTCATTTAAATTATAATATAATGAAAATATTGTTGACGGACAGTTTTGATTTTATAAATTTGGGGAGTTTATTTTTTCC
>JAOXNN020000034.1:631600-642179 GCA_028571205.2 Hydropsyche betteni | reverse complement strand
AATATTATTTACTATTTTTTATTTCATTTCAATTGCATAAATATGATTTAATATGTATTATATTTACTCTATCTTGTCTTATTCATAAATATTAAGTTGCCATCATACATATATCAAGAAATTACTGAAAACATTTTGTGAACTGATTATTTAAATTTCTATTTAGCAAGGATACTTCAAATCAACAGTTACCGTATTTCCTCAAATGTTTTCAACATTTTGTTATTTTATTTGATACAATTACCATAATAATTTTGTACAATTAGTAGATAAATATGTATATTTAATTTATTATTATGATACATGTTAAAATGATATTATTTTGATCTTCAATCAAAAAGATATCCCGATACCAATATTGCAAAATTACGAAATTATTTTGTTTTAGGAATTTAATCATACATATAATATACATTTGTACATAATTATTTTATTCTGTGTAAGAATGTATGGAATAAAAAAAAATTAAACAAATCAACAACTATTTTCTTTAATTTGTTTCTTTATTAAAAATATTTTGATACAAGTAATGTACTTATTGATTTGTGTAGTTTTCTAATCGAAATTTTTAAGAGAAAGTATAATTTTACACAAATCAACAAAGAATGTATGAGAAGTTTAACGCTAATTTGAATTTTTTTCAAAATTTGAATAGAAACTAATATTATATTTATATACTGCATATCTAAGTAAATTGAATTTAAAATCATTTATGATATCTGAATATCAAAACATAGTGTATTTGACATTTTCTATTTAACTAAAGCAAAAAGTATTGGCCATCTTAAAAATACAGTAGTTCATTGATTTATGTACTATATATAGATCAGTTACTAATAAAAATTCGTAAATTTAGATTAAATTTTATATGTAAAATACAAGAAAATTGATCCAAATCAAACTAAAAATCATATTAACCAGGAGACTACTACATTTGATTTACTTTCACAAAATTAATCTATTAAATAATTAATATTTTCATTAAATCCAATAATATTTCATTGAGTCCTAGTATAGTTGAATACAATCTATATAAAAAATACTTGTGATATATTTACAATTCTAAATGAAAATCATTCTCAAATGAAATCACCAAAATATTTTACACTTTTCTTTTCAAATCTTGAAAATATTAAGTTTTTACAATTCAATCTATACTACAGCTTAAATTAAATATAATGCGAAACCCATTAAGAGAGAGCGACATAAAAATACTTCTAATGAAAATGTCCAACCGATTTTACTTATATATCCAAATAATTTTGCAGACATTCAAAAATTTCGGAATTATTAGACACAAAAGCGTACCATCGTTTAAATAACATCGATACCGATGATTATTTTCAACATTTAAATTGTTACTGACAAATCATCTAAATAATTAAACACATAAAGAATATTTACAAAACAAAATATTCATTCTGAAATTGATATTATACATCAATGATCATATATTTAATATTTATAAATCAAAATATTGGTTGAATTGATATTGAAAAATTATGGCACCATATTTTACTAAAATATAATACACTGCAGGAGAATATTTTTGAAAAATTCTGTTATTTATATGATATGATAAAATATATATGAATGAATAATGAATACAAATACATATTACTTACATAGTATTCTGTAGTTTAGAAACTATTGTTTTGTAATTAATTTTATGAGCATACGTCAAATTATAATACACTTTCCAATAAATATATATCATAAAATTGTTAATGCATCGATAAATCGTTAAATGTACACTAATCATATTAGTAGGTTCTGCAAAAATTTAGATTCATAAAAACACATATATGTATATATGATTTTCAAGAGACTACAGCTTTTATTGTGTTCTGGGAACCAGCCTGACAGCAAACACTGGAGGAGTACTGGTGATACCGACGACAGCTTTAGTTGGTGGCATTTGTCCGTTACTAGATTCAACATTAAATCTTTGCATGACTCCAGCAAAAAACATAAACAAACATCCTCGAGCTAAAGCTTCGCCTAAGCATCTCCTGCGACCTAAAATTTTAAACACATGTTAATACTATTTATTCCTCATAAAATCATATATTTTTGTACCAACTCATACCAAGTCCGAATGGCATTAATCTATCGACAAGTTTTTCATTGAGTTTTCCGTCTTGCCCGATAAACCGTTCAGGTCTAAAAACTTCAGGGTCGCCCCAAATTTCTGGGTCCATGTGAACAGAGTATAAGCTGATGAGAACGACAGTATTCTTTGGAATGGTGTAATTGTCAAGTTCAGTGTCTCTGACTGTTCTTCGGGGTCCTGTCAATGGTACAATGTTGAAATAGCGTTGGATTTCATGCAATACTGCCATAGTGTAGGGTAATCTGAAAATATTTTGTATGAGTCTCAAAAATTCTATAAATTCTAAAAACAAAGTATTTAAAAGTACCAACATGTTTTTATCTTCAAGGCATGGCATCCTATTGACTAGTACTTCGTCGAGTTCGGTCTGTACTTTCTTTTGCATTTTTGGATTAGCGAGCATCATCAAAAAGGCAAAGTCTAACGAATTACTAGTTGTTTGAGAACCAGCAAGGAAGAGATCGAGGCAAACCATAATCAATTGATCGACTGGAAATTGATTTAATTATATATAAATTATCTTGTAGGAAATATGAAGAATTAATAATTATTTGAAATTTACTTGAAAATGTTGAATTTTTATCATCTTTTCTCTCGTTCATTTCACACAAGAATGTATGTATGAGATCTTCATTTTCAACAGATATTGTTTTTTTGTGATCGTTAATTGCATCCTGTTGAAATAATTGAAACTCTTAAAATAACATCACATGAATACATAAAATTTTACATATTAATATTAGCTTTGAAAAATATTATCGCCAATAAGATTAATATAACATAATCGCATGCATTTATATTTTCAACATTTGGATATTTATGTATATTGATTTTGATGATTTTAATTTTGGGCATATATCCAAATAAGACCTAAAAACACAGTTCCACACAAAATGATTTAAAACAAATAATGCAGACAGAAAAAAAATGAAAACACAGAATTAACGCTTGCGATATGAGATATGTGGCTTTAAATTTGTTACATGAAACTTTTTTCATAATCTGAATTTTTAATGAAAATAATTTTGAAACACAAAACAATCACATATAACAAATTAATTAGTACAATAAATTAAATGATACATTTATGTTATTCTCAAGTTCGTTTACCATAAAGAAATCATACAGCTGACCGTTAAGCTTCGTCAACAAATTATACCCGGTGTATTCTGGCAAAATGAACCTTAATTCAGGGAATTGGTTCAATAGTCCACCGGCCATATCAAAGGCTCTTGAACGTGTCTTCAGCAAGTTGAGGAGTCTAGGTAAGCGAGAGTCTTCTTTTTCTATCCTTTTTCCTGGAAAAAATAAATATTTCTAATGAAATAATTTCTTTCGGATTATTACTAATTACAATAAAAAAGTCTTATTAGGATTTTTATAAACGTTCATATTGTATTTTATGTCAACGGTTACAGCTCAGAAGCCAAATAAGACAGAACAGTCAATAGATGGACAAAATCACTTAACATTGATACTGATTGTGAATATATTTTTAATAATCAATTTTTTAAGAGTTATTTTTCCTTATTTAAAAAAATATTGAAATTTCAGATGAATTCAAAAAACTTTGTACGTTATACATATAATAAAAGTTGCATATGATTAAAATTTGTCACACAAGAATTATTATATTATTATATATAATACATAACAGATGTCATTCCAATGAACCGAAACCAATCGTTTCGCTCATTTTTCATCTAATATCATAAAAAGCATACGTTATCAAGGTTATCAAAACAAACTGAAATCAACTGTTAATCTTTCGACTAAATATTTATATACCTGTTGTAGTATTACTTTTTTTTTCTTTATCGCTTTGAATTTCGCAGAATTCACACAGAATTCCAAAACAGAATTATCTTCAAAAGTCGTACATATCAAAATGATAAGTTTTCACATTAAAACAACTTTGAACTTATTTTCCCATATTAAAAGAATACAAATCGAATTTTGAACTTATCTGAGTGTGAACGCTCTTTCGAATTTTTTTATCATTTCTTTGAGTAGAATATCTGTTTAATAAGTATTGTAGCCGAATTTGCGAATTAAATGAGAACTTTGTCCGACCCAAGATAAACTTTATACTTGTCCACGTTATCATTCTACTCGGTCACGTAACGCATGTTCGCCCTCACATGTTATTTCTTTCACTATCGTTCAGTATTTCTTTAAATATGATATAAATTTTTGACCTAGGACAATAATTATGATGAAATCAAATCCATCTGGTTATGTTCGCTGAATGTGCTTAGTGATTAATTCAATTGAAATATAGTACTGTCTACAAGATTGGTTCATTGTTTAATAAGATTTGGGCAAATCTTGTATAATATTTTGATCTGAATTACGATTTTATTTGAAAACAATTGTTGTTTTTGAAGCAATTTGAGGTAGGAAATCTTCAGGAGATATTCTCATTAGTTCATATCAAAGAAGTGTGATTTTAATTTAACTTATCTTACTTAGCCTTAATAATTAGTTTGGGATTTTTTTTAAATTAATCTCTGTTTGATCTGTATAGAAAAAAAAGTCAAATTTCAATCTAACATTTAGATTGAAATTTGAATTTTTTTAGATTCTAGTTCTAAATTTTAAATTAACGCTTTAATATTGGTATTGATAGTGAAAAATCTTTTAGACTACTATGACTTATACCAAAGAAAAGTATTAAATTTTAACTGAACTTTTTTTATTGAAAAGAGTTTCGCATTATTTTTTATTTAACTCACGAGAAATGTTTATTAAATTGTACCATGATGGCTATGTACTATGATGGTCGTATCTAAATTTGAAATAAATTATGTGAATGAAAAACCATTATTATACCTGCTGTGAACATCCAAAGTACATTCAAAACGTGGGGTGCGATCAACAAATTGAGTTGGACTATGTCACGAGTTTCACTGCAGCTCTTGATCAATTGGTGTAATTCTTCAATAATGTACTCTTCCATTATGGGTTTTCCGAATCCGACATTGCGAAGATGTCTCATGGCGAATTGTCTCTGCTCTTGCCATAAAGGACCATCGACTCCAGTTATTCCTACAATTTTAAATTTCTTAATTAGTCTAGAAAAAATTTACATCCGTAAACAGTCGTAGATTCGACATAATCTTTTTTTTCTATTTTCTAAAATTCGTTTCGAAAACAAACGATAGGACGCTTTTCGTGGTTTATTATTGTATAATAATCGTAATCGTATCTCATTCGAAACTATGTCAAAGCAATAGAATAATTTATGTTTATATAATTGTATTCATAATGAAAGGTTAAATATTTTTTCAAACCCTAATGTCTTGTATTATCTGAACATAAGTGCACTTAAATAATTTACTTGAATATAATATTAATAATGTTCTAAATTTTGATCGAGATTTCCGATATTTTATCAACGCACAAGATAACTATAATATGTTACATTGTAGTGAAGAAAATGAAAATTCGATAATCCACGATAATTTCGAGATTTTGATAGCGAAAACGTGCTCGTATAATGTTTCACGAATGATTTAATTATAGGTTATACAGAATAACGTTTCATCGTATAAAATCGGCGGTGAAAGCAAATTTATTATACACTTTTCACTTTTTCATATAATATTTTCGGTTGCGCTCTAATTCAATGTATTCAAAATCAGTTTCGAAAAAAAAACTGAACAAATTCATTTATTATATAACGAAAACATAATTTATAGACCGTCATCGTTATCAACCGTTTAACATTCATTACATAACAAAGTTTCATCAATTACTATTATAATATCATCATTAATATAAACATTCGAAACAGGCGTCAAATTCCCACAGAAAAACGTAGATATTGAAAAAAAATGAAAGATTTTCATTAATTATATAACAAAAACATTATTTACAGACCACCTTCAATATAATCATTCAAAAACTCACAGCGAATTCCTGAAATTTCCATTGAAAAACGTAAATGTTAAATTTCATACCTTTACGCTTTCCGAGGCCGCGCAGTCTGAAGAAGAAGTTATCGGGTCTGCCCTCATAGTCTTCGGAGCACAAAACCTTCCTCACCAGCTCATCAGTGAAGACGACGGCATAGTTTTGACGACCCAACTTGAGACCGAGCACGTTCGTGTTGTAATCATCGGCCAACTTCTGACTCGCGATATGTTGGCCGCCGCATTTTGTCGACAATCGTTTGAACAGCGGTGTGCATCCGAGGAAAGGTAACCACACAGGACCTGAAAACGTGTCAAATTATAAAAATATACAGTATGTGGAAATATTACGTTGTAACGTTCGAAACGAACGAAATTCTCTCGGGCGACAAAAATCAACAATTCTGCTTATGGAAAAGATATCACGAATCAAAAAATTATATAAAATTTCATTCAGGGAATATCAAATTCGAAAATGAGCCCTTGATTTCCTCAATCTTTCGTCAACGATAAAAATTTAAAAGACATCGTTTGAAATAATCCACAAAAAAATTCAGAGACTATCAATATACCATCTTAAGACATCTTACTAACATAAGATGAAAAAATATTGCTTCACAACAATGCAAGGCCTCATATTTCTTTAATAAATAATTCAAAAATGTCTTAAAAATTACCCTTAAATTGAACTTTGATGACTTCGTTGCCTCCAAAAATACAGAATTTTATAAACACAAAATATTCGTTAGCAAATCGTCGGCAGATGACTCTTATAATTAGTGTAAATTGATCCTGTTTTGATAAATCAATTTTGGAAATTGAAAAAGTTATAGCGTTTTATTTGGTAGAGAAAAAAATCAGGCATTTCAAAAGTTACAACCTAATAAGCCTTAATAAGGTGTTGTTGCTTTACAGGTCGAGGTGTTTGAACTGTACTCTGTTTATACGTATCTACATATTGCAATGAGAGTGCTGAATGTCTTTTTTACGTAAAATTAACAAGTTTTTGAATTGAGTAAACTTTAAAAAAAATTTTGTAACAATTTCAATTGGATTATAATCATGAAACGGAAGTTTTTATATAAAAAATCTCTACATACGTATATAATATGTGTGTGTGTGTTTTTCTGAATTTTATTATGATATTGAAACTTTTGATTCTAATTCTAAATAAAACCGGAATTATCATTTAATTTTATGATTTCAAACAGTCGGAAGTATCACACGATATATAATACTTAAATTTACAACAAAATATAATTCAAACAATATTTGTTCAAGTACTCGTCAGTAAACATTCTATAATATTACAATATGAAATGTATTAAAAAGATATCACTAAACAATTAGATTTGATAAAAAAATTACTCTCTATTCGAAATATCACAGTCGCGGTCGTTAACATGAAATTATTAATAACACATAAACAAATTAATCATCGTTTATACTTCGTAACGAGAAAATATTCAATTTCTAATATATCATATGAGCCGCTATTTATGAAAATGTCGTAAATGCCAATTTTGGAAAAAAATTAGTTAAACCTAGATTTAAGATAACATGGATGTCTTTGAATGTTTAAAATAAACAACATCAACAGTATAATATCCCCATGAAATAAACAAAAAGTATTTTACAATTAGACTTAACTGATTTTTTTTCAAATATGACGACTCACAAACTTTTTTCAAGTTTCGTCATAAATGAAAGTGGTGTAATAAATTTTAAAAACACTGTTTCAGTTATACCTAATCCAAAATTTTAAATTTGACATGTCTAGAACTTCGGAAAAAATTAGCTTTTTAAAATATTGTAGAATGATAAACCTAAATATCTCGAAACAAAGAAAAACGGAGCCATTTTCAAATATGATGGCTCATATGCCGAATTTATTTATAATAAAGTGCACATATCTTACGACGAAACGTTACCTAACATTCGATAACGACATAATATTTACGTTTACGACTAATATTTACCTTTCGCATTCGAAATGATCGAACGTCTAATTTTAAATATTTTAACAGATAAATTTTAAATAAATACTGTACCAAAAACGACAAATCGTGATGTTCTAAATTCCAATTGATTTGTTTTAATTGTCGATTTCGCGGCTAAGTATGATGCCAGAAGAATCGAAATTTGAATGTCGTTTGCATATTATCAAATGGCTTTTTGTACGGAATAGAATATGAATTGCGTAATATTATATTATATAATATAAGGATACGCTTGTGTTTATAAATGTTTTCTTTTATCTTTGATACGCAAATCATAAATATTGGATTTTTGACGTCGAAAATTTATAATTTTTTTTATTGATTACGTAAATTTGACGTACGTTAATTTTAATATTTTGTGGAAAGATTTATTTCGTACAAAAGCATTTTTTTATTCAAAAGTAATTCATTATAAAAGTATATCCAATTTTTTCATCAGAACAATATTTGTATAATATTTTATATCAAAGATCGTCATTTTGGCAAAAAGTTACGTCGCCTTTGGCACTTTTAAATTTTCCTATACATAATAATTCAAACCTCTGTTTATCTCATACAATTCGAAAATCGAAGCATCGATTACGAACTCCATACAATTTGTTAATCAATTTCGATACGTAGACGATGATTTTCGACACTTTCGATTCAATTAAAAATTTGGACCGTTTTCTCAAACGCATAAAATAAATTTGATCGCAGCCAACAAACGCATAAAAACAATAAACGGCTTTCTCTTCTCTTTTTCTAAACGAAAGTTTTGTATTTTTTGCACGAACCAAATTCAAATTTATGGACGTGTTAAAAAAAAGAGCAAATAGAGTCATCGTATTTATCGAAACACCAGACATTCGAATTCGATTTGACGCAGTAAAGTATCATTGACTCCGTTTAAGGTCGGGCGTTTAGCGAATTTTCCGAAACAACATTTAATTTCGATTATCGAATTGTTATATGTAAATTGAATTTGAATGAGCGACGAAAATTTTACGTAATACGGTCGATTTGTTTGTCTTTCTGTATATTTCGATACGTAGAAGTTTGATTTTGTCGATTGGGAGTCGAGTTTTTCGGATTGTGCAAAAGAACAGTTGGAATAATAGAACTGAAGTGTTTTAAATCTCGTCGTCGTCCTTTAAAAAAGTTCAAGGACAAAAAAATCGACAAATGACAGTCAGCGAGACAAATTTGCATACACGCAGAGTATCAAGGTTTTTTCGATAGCCGAATTGAAAAAATATATAGTCGTGTGGTATTCCCGTGCGTAACAAGCGAAATTTCGTATCATCGATTTCGTCGAAGGCTATTTGATAAGCTCAATATATAAATATCGATTATTATAAATTGTATATCGTTTGGAATTTTGCTTAAAAATTTTACACTTCAAATTCAACCGTTTACAAATCAAATTTAACTTTTTTTAATCAATTTGTTGAATTGATAAATTTAATTTGATTTGTAAATGGTTGGATTCGATTTGAAAAGGGCTGAATAAGATTTTTGAAAAGTTGAGTTTTTAGTGTTAAATCTGTATTATCTAACAGTATAAAAGTTTCAAAAACAATTCAACAATTGATTGAGTAACGACAAAGGATTTATTCGCATACCATTTTGAAAATAGGACCATATTCAGGTTTTACACTCCAAATTCAACCTTTTACAAATCAAATTCAACAAGTGATTTGAAAAATGCTGAATTAAATGTAAAAATGGTCGAATTCCATTTTAAAAAATTACTGAATTCGAATTATAAAATCAGTACTACGAAAATTCATCAAATAATTAACTCAGACGAAAATTAAAAAAAAAATGCTCGATTCGATTTGAATTTGGAGAATAAAATCTGAATTACTAAACCGTCAAAAAAATTGATCAAAAAAAAAGACCAAACGTCCGAAAAAAAAAATCAAACACCGCCCCCACAGAAGTATCCCACTAAAAAAAAAAACGCGAACACTCCCAACAATTACGTAAAGGAACCGATATCACGAAAAAAAAAAAAAACCGCGTGGGCGTTTTTCAAATGACCGATAACCAACCGCTCGACGCGCGCGCCCAAAAAAATTCGCACGTCCACCAAAAAGCGCTCACCTGGCGGATAGTTCTTGGGCTTGATCATCAGCGTGACCATGTACAGCAGGGCGAAGATGACGAAGAAGGCGATCATGGCTGACGCTGATGGCACCCGTGGCTCCGGCCTCCCCGTCGACGAGAGACTAACGCCGAGAGCCGCGCGGCGGGGCCCCGGCGCCTACGCCCCACCAACGGCGCCTACGCCCCCCCACAACGTGGCGGACGTGTGACTCCGCGGTGACCTTTCTTTGTTCGCCAGGGTGGTGGTAAGGGATAACCGGTTGAGTGCGGAACGATCCGGAGGGGTTTTCCCGCGGTTTTCGGCCGAGGGTCGAGGCGGGAAAACGACCGGGCGGGGCGACGGTGGGTGGAGTGGGGGGTGGAAGTTGCGAAAATCGTTTTGAATGTTAAAGTGCTAACACACGTAGCAATTCGATTGCAAGCAATAAATTAATGCGGGCTCAAACCGCCGCGGCGCTTCG
>JAOXNN020000034.1:603139-629690 GCA_028571205.2 Hydropsyche betteni | reverse complement strand
AATTAAATCCCGCATCTTTCCGAACGAAATCAATAAAATAATACCTACATTAAAAAAATCACAATCTCAGAACGAAACTATCGTAAACAAGTTCGATAAAATTCCGCATTTTCCAAAATGGCCAATTCGATATCGAACAACAAAGGCCTGCACGCATTCCAACAAACGTAAAACACACTTGCAAACCTTGAAATATTTGCACAAGGGATTTGCGAAGGTTCACATCGGGTTATCTCGACTCCGCTCCCAACTACATAGTTTCGAATGGCATGGTATATTGCGTGCAATGCTTTATTGTTTGTTTATTTTAATATCAATAATCAATCATTGTGAAATTTTGCAGTGTTTATGTGAATTTGTTGATGTATGTTCGTTAACAAATCGGTTGTTCTGGACAAGGAATGTCTCTGTCGTGGTCCTTTACCAGCTTGTTCGAAGTGGCATAAAAGTGGGTGGTTTATCTGGTTTGATAATTCGTTTGATGGACGATAGCTTACTTGAAGGTTAAATTGTGAAGAAAAATCTGTATGAATATTTAAATGTGATCATTTTGAGTGAAAATCAATATCAGGTATGATGAACAATACCTATGATATTATATATTGTATTACTCAACTCTGATTATATAATCTCTGATCGCAATTGTATTGAATAAATTATCATAAAATAAATTATGCTTATTTTTAAAAGTGGCATGAGCCTATTTTAGGAAAAAAACGAATTGGTGTATGTTTTGGTTTGATATAGATACTATCTTTTCGTATTCAAAATAATATTATCAATGGTGTATGAATCCTCGTGAATTTATCAAAATTAGTTGAACTGTATAATGATGTCGCAAGAATGTTTGGTTTTTTTGAAAGCGGAATAAGTCCATTCATAACAACCGTAAATTAACTTTTTTTTTATTTTAAATAAAGAGGTACATGTTTTTATTGCCTACATATTATAAAAAAATTAAAAAGAAAATAATCTTTGAATAAAATTATAGATTTGTATTATCGTATAGCAAAAATTCATTTACGAATATCTTTTCATTTAGATTATGATTTATGACAACTCTTTGCGATAATTTAACTTTTTTTTACTCTTTTTAATTAGATTAGAAAATTTCGCTAGTTATGTTACATTTTACAAATTAAATATTGTATTTCAAGCAATTATAATTCTAATCGATTATACCAGTGGTTTCCAACTTGTGGTACGCGAGAAATAATCAGTAATGGCGGACATAAAAATTAAAAAAAATCAGTCATAAAAACATCATTTAAACTATTGTTTATCGGTAATTTTCGGAAAAAAATTTCTTGCGACGCATTTCATTTTTTTTATACAAATAATTCAATTTAATTCTATGTAATTTTTTTTTTAAATAAAAATTAGTTACAAAAAAATACTTCTTCAAATGTCCTGGTTTTGAATTTCGACAAGAAATGAGCTTCAGCACCTTTAATTTAAAAAAAACATTGTGATAAGTTCAAATGTCTCATTTTTAACAGAAAAAATAAAACCTTTGCTATTTTTTTTTTAACTTAAATAAATTGAGTTCTGGAAAATATAGTCACCCTATAAAATTTATAATGCGAATAGAATAACATATTTCTCGAAATACAGTCATTTTTACGAAGTGGTACAATTAACCGTGATGTAGGTATTACCAAGAGGTACGCGAGTCAAAACGATTGGGAAACGCTGAATTATACAGTTCAGATATTCATTTATAAATGGTATTATATTTAGATTAAAAAGTTAGAATGTATTTATAGGTTACATTAAAATTTATTTTCGGTTCGTTCTGCACTTCAGATAAAAATTATTGATAAGTTATTTTAGAACATCTGAAATTTACATGTATTTATCACGTTGAAAGTTCAACAACAAAAAAAAACAATTCATAGAACTGATAAGTCTTCAAAATTTAAAAAATTCCCGAGGAGTTAATAAAAAATAAAAATTTTGTTGTTTTAACAAGTTCTTATTCATAATATTGGGATAAAAAAATCTTATCTTAATAAACCAATTTCCATAGATTTTTTTTATATGATTAGACAAAATTTTTGTTTCAGCACTGAAAATATAAGTTAACTATAAAAATAAGTTATTGCCTTAAATTTCGAAAGCAAGACTAATTAAATGTATAAATCTCTCACTTATCATATCGTACAATCAAAATTTATAAAAACTCAGCAACCCTTAAAGCAATATTCAACTTAAATAGTTAGATGTGACTGATAACGATTATTCAGCATTAACCCATTGAGTCGGAATGACAAGTCTCACTCTCAGACAAAAGTAGAAATAATGAGTTAGACTCGTCATATATTTTCTTTAACTTTATTCATACATTGCAATAGTAAGCTATAAAAAATAAGAAGTAAGAAAATTGGTGCAATACTGTGAAAAAATACTGGCACGATGAGTTAATTTTTTTTATCTTTTATAATATATTTATTTGAACTTTAATACGAACGTTGTAGTCATTATTAATACAAAATTTGAAATTAATACATTCTTATCTTACATAATCTCGTGTCTTTGATGTATTATCGAAAATTTGAGTCGTTGTGCATATCTTTTTATTTATCTGAAATATTCCTTGTTCATCCAACTCCATACTTACCGTCTACGACATTGATCACAGACCTTCTTACACCTTTCAGAATATTTGCTATCGTTGTTTTGAATGCGAATGTAGTCAATAAAATAGTAGCAGTAATAGTCGCCAGACTGTGTATTCATATCGGAAACACCTGCGTGTAAATTTGGAATACTGTTTTTTGTGTTGACACATTCTTTAGTGTTAAAAGTTAACTTTTCCAAAAAATAATGTGAGGTCGATACTTTGTATGTATTAATGAAATAAAAAATAAATAAAATACTTTAAATTTTCGTTTATTAATAAATCCATTCAAAGATACAAAATTATAAAATAAAATAATTTTTTAATAATATATATTGTCCTTCAGAACAACGTGTGCATTTGAGCTCATCAAAGCTGGCTGTGATATGAATCTAACATACATTTCACAACCACTTTGACGGGATCAACCACATCACATATAGCAGATGATTCCGAGGTCGCAGACCCAAAAATGATCAGCAATAATTTGACCCTTGCAGTTTGAAGGACGCATATGGCTGAGAAATAAAACTATTTTTAAATACAAAACAAAACCTTTAGAGAATGAAGCAATTTAAAAATAATTTCAAATCAAAAGAGATACAGTATCATTTCTATTACACATAGTGATGGAGAATTTTTATTAACTCCGCAGCGCTCATCAAAGCTGGCTGTGATATGATACAAATGACATATTTCACAGCCACTTTGTGAGCGATGAAGAATTATTAAAAGCTGAAAAAAATATAGTAAAATCATATTTAAAAAAAAAAACACTTTAGAGATGTGAACCTGCCAACCAAACTCGTCAAAAATGGCTGTGATATGATTTATACCTACATTTCACAATCACTTTTACGATTGGGATGACAGTATTACGATTAATTGAAAATATTGAATTCGAAAATCAATTACTTTCAATTCGGTCCGTTTACAATGACAATTCTTAAAGCATAAACATTTAACAAACGTGACTCAAACCCAAGCTCACCAAAGTGGCTGTGATATGACATCTTAAACACATTTCACACTTCCACTTTGATGTCTAGGACATGAGCTCACGGAAATAACGCATTCGGAGACTCTGGCCTCGTCCGTGGTACCCGCAGCCAATTCCGGCGCAACTAATGCAACACTGCTCATCAAAGCTGGCTGTGATAGCTTATTAATATCTATGACAAGCCAGCTTCAACGCCATTGTCACATTTAAATTATTTCCGTTCGATCCCGTGTGTTGTTCTGGAAAAGATGCATGGATTTGATTAATCGACGATTCACGTTATTTGAATTAGTAACGTTTGTTAGTAACGATGACATTATCGGCGGATGATTGTATTCAGTGAAAGCTTAATAAGATTTATCATATTGAAAACATTTTTTTCAACGGTATATAAAAAGTAATTTTTCAAATGAATTGATAATATGAAATTGATCAATAATGAACAGGAAATGATTTAAATTTGCAATATTAGTTCTGTAAAATACAATCGGATTATTTACCTTGCAATTCTAATCGATTAAAAATAATTGTATAATATTTAATGAATATTAAAAGTATTAATTTATAATTTTGAAGTTACTGCCATCTATGTCGTGCAATTGAAAAGTTCAATACATTTTCTTTTAACATTATAATAAAAATCAACAGATGTCTTACGGATTCTATAAAAAGATTTGTAAAATTACAATCACACATTAAAATTCATCATCATTATTAATTCTAGATAAAATATTTGATCAATTAGAAAAAAATTAAATATATGATATCTATATAACAATATTTTTCCATAAAATAAATATTTCCATAGAATCATTATAACAATTTTTACACAATATTTATATATAAAAAATACGTTATTAAAAATATCATACAAACAAAAATCACCTCATAAAAAACTACGTAAAAAGCAACGAAACAACCACAGATACATTGTTGTTAAAGCAAGCGAAACGGACGATACTTTGAAAATAAAATAAAATGATTTAGTCCAAAATAAAAACAATGAGATTAGTAAATGATGATACTTTTGTGTCGATACCCGCAGATGTGTGTTGAATGCAGCATGTGCCACATGAAAGACAAGGTAGTGAGAATTTACTTCAATCATATCACTACCCGTGTCTTTCACCAAGCGACATGCTTTTTGTCATTTAAACGCACTTTTAGCCAATTATTTCAGTTTATATATGCTCACTTTGTCATACACATACACTCACACACGCAGACGGATTTCATATTTGCACAAAGATCGAATGCACTATTTTAACACAAATTCGATGCGATCATTTAGTTTTGATGGGAGATGCGCTCGATTGGGTCATAGTGACGGTTTTTTTATTAATATGGAAAAAAATCGTAAGCACACCATTTCGGATAACACGAATTTGGACTTGAATTTATGTAAAAAAAAAAATATATAGAAATTAACGACACATCGTAGAGATATTATCGAGCCTATGACGAATCACTGATATGTTAAACACAAAATGCACAATTATTATAATCACAGAGATGAACTATATTTTTTAAGATCAAGCACAGCGAGGAAACTAAATTATTGATTTAATTTTTTGCACATGAACCACAAAACCTTTTTGTCGCCTTCTTTTCACTTCCCTTCGCCTGAACTAGTGATTAAATAAAATCTATGATTATTCGGCAAATAAAAATGTTTCACAACGGAAGATTTCAAATTAGGTTGTTAAATCGCACAATGGTAATTGTCAAAATATATATACATAAGCTTTTTTTATAGAAACATAGATGTAATGGTTTTGATTATTGATGAATTTTAGGAACGTTGATTGTGTTTGTATGAATATGTTATTTAATCAATAATGTAATGATATCGAAAACCATTTTTGTGTACAATAAACGTTCCTTAAATACTTTATTATTGCGTATATTATACTACTGTTAAAATTATTATTGATACAGATTAAACCACTTAAAATCTAGGCGTAAAATAATTTTTAACCTACATACATGCAAATCAGCTTAGAAACAATTATTTATGGCAGCTTTATCGATATAATTTAAATCAATATTATTCAGCAATGAAATTATTCACCCAACAATTTGCATTAAAATTCAGTTACCCATATCTTTACTTTAAAATTCCCTAAATACTCTTCGTATGATGATATCTTCTCGATGCATTGCAGGTTCTGTAACAAAATGAAAAAATATATAGAAATTTTTCGAATAAGTCTTCATATTTTTATTTTTTTTTATCATTAAACATCGCACACAAATAAATTTAAATTCTTGCATTAAATCAATTTGGAATAAAGTATAGTTAAATTTGAAAATGATAAGTATAATAGACATGAATTGAAAATATTTTTGTATAGAAAATCATCGCAATTTGCTAAATAAAACATACAAGATAAGAAATGAAAAAATACGCAATAATAAATTTCAAATTTGAACAAAAACTTAGAAGAAAGTACATATTATTAAATAACACAAATGAAACGGTTTCGCTGTCAACAATAAATGCATAATATTGAATAAAAATTCTTAAAATATATTCAGACATGAATTTAATATAAAGGATCAAACTAATGCTGAAAAGAATAGAATAAATTCAATTAATTGATGAAGTTAAAATTTGAGCAATTTAGCCTGTTAAAGAACATGCAACTGATAAGAAAAATCACAGCGCAGCAAAATATTCATAAATGATCATTCACATTGAAATATTAGAAAACATATTCAATATAGAATAATTTTTCATAAACAAGAGTAAACGGAAAATATATTATAATAAAATTTTATTAAATTTTTACAACATATAAACGATTTTTTTATATATTGCAAAATATGTAGGAAAATAAATTCTAAAATTAGTTTTGATTTTGTTTCATTCACTAAAACATAATTTCGTTTATTCAGAAATTTTATGTTTTTGAAGTATTCGCTTGGATAATAATACATTATTTAAATTTTGAAGCAGTGAATAACCAGCATTACATAATATATAATTTGTTTTGCATTCGGTAGTTGAATTTGCCAGAATGGTTAGTTTCATGGCGGCGAAAATAAATTTTTGTACAATTGAAGAGATGGCTCTTTGTAAATGCATTAACGAATTACACAATATTAAAAGAAAATTTAATTTACTGTATTCAAATTAAAACCATTATAACTAATTTAAAATATAAATTTTTAGTGCAATTATAAAATTCAATAAAATTTAATATAATTAAATGCAATTTTATCTTACATTTTTTACATGAATCAACTACAAATAGTCAAATAATATTTATAACAAAATTGTGTAAATGTCAATGTCAAAACGCACAATATCTTCTTATAAAAATATCTTTTATTACATTATTAATAGATTTGAATTAATTAGTTTTAGCAGACAAAAATCAAAATAATATAAACAAGATCAATAAAAGTGAAATGTCCAAGATTTTCAATTCATAATAAATTATTATTTAACGCATTATTTGAAATAAAAATATGCGTATATTTGTATCCAAATCATTACTATATTATATACGTATATAACGATAGAATATTTGGTATTTTAACATAAATTATTGATTGAATAGCCAGATTAATTATCGAGTTATTGCGAAAATTGTGAACATACGGTTTTTGGCATAGCACAAGAAAGGTAAGTAACAAGTGATGCAGCCAGTGCATGAAAGTAATCATTCATTTAAAGCAAAAATCTCTATATTGTTCCGAAAACCATCAAGCGTTTCAATTAGTAGATCCAATTGTAGCTTTAGTCTGGTCATCGTTTCACAAACCTCAATACCGAAAATATAAGAAAAACTATCGAGAATTGATAAAAATTCCAAAGTTTTCCCAACAGATCAACACTAAAAAAAATGAAAACATCCAATCATTCTTTTTAGATCCATAACAGAAACTAAAAATCTCCATATTGTTTCAAAAACCATTGAGCATTTCAGTAAGCAGATCCAATTGGAAAATAAGCACAACCATCAAGAATCAAAATGATTGATCAAAGAAATTGAAAATTCCATGATTTTCTCAACAGATCAACACTTTAAAAAAAGAAAAAATCCAATCAGTGCATAAAAGCGATCATTCACTTTAGAGCTATGACAATTTAATAAGTAAAAATCTCCATATTGATCCTTTTGATCATTCCAGTTAACAGATCCAATTGGACCATAAGCATTTTTCTAGTCACCATTCCAAATACCTCAATACAGAAAGTATAGTAAAAACTATCAAGAATCACAACAAACGAACAAATTGCTAAAAACTTCAAAATTTTTCCACCTCAATACAAGAAAACATAATAAAAACCATCAAAAATCGAGAAATTAACAAAAAAATTCCAAGATTTTCCCAACAGATCAATGTACAGTAATCAGTACATTAAATCCATCATTAACAAGTAAAAACCTTCATATTTCTTCGAAAAATGTTAATCATTTCAATTAACGGATCCAATTGGAGCATAAGCATCTGTTTAGTCAAAATATAAAAAAAACTTCGTTGGTCTGAGAGCCTCCTCCGTTGGCATGGGCGGACTGGCTCTTATGGTACATGCCCCTTATCACTACGAGGTTAAGGTATATAGCCTAAACCCCCAATATTTGATGGGGACACCTACAGTGGGCACAAAAAAGAGTCGACAATGATGATGATAAAAAAAACTATCAAGAATCACAACAAACTGCTAAAAACTACAACATTTTCCCATACCAATACAGAAAACATACGAAAAATTACCCAAAAAAAAAAAATCCCAAGATTTTCCCACCGGATCACAACCGACGAAAAGGATAAAAAAAAAACCCCGAAACATCCTCTTGGACACCAAAACCAGCACCGCAGGCACCACCGGTGGGCGTCCACAGCCACCGGACTGGTCGTCCGGTGACACTAACCAGTCCCAAGAATGCGGGGATCGGTTCCGCAATTAGAGGCGTCGGTCAACGTACCCGCGAGAGCTCATTCAACAGCGGCCGCCGTTGCCCGTACTACGTGTACCGGAACTAAAAATACTATCTCGCAGAAACGAAAGAATGGAGCCGGGGAAAAAAGCGTCTGCGTCGGCCGGGACCGTTAGCTCGCATGTGGGTCGGCGGCGGGCCGGGATGGGTGTTCGTTGGATGGTCGTTGACCGTGTCGGTTGTAGCTTAACTTTGGGATTGGTCCGGTTGTGGTTTTTTCGGATTGGGCGTTGCGGTTTGGATGTGAATAGCGGGTGTTGGGGTGGTGTGTTTTGGGTTGTTGCGATTGGTTACGAATACGCATTGGCGCTTCTCCCACTTTTAGCACTGAATCGATAGTACAGAGATCTGAGCTATTCGAGGGTCAGGGTATCTCTAAAGTTTAGAGATACTATATACGATATATGTTTAGAGTCTAAACTATAGACGTCCTGAGTGTGCTTGGAAGTTTTTGTTATTCATTGATATTTTGAAATTTCCGTAAGAATCCCTCCAAAACGCGGTGTTTGTATGTTAATGTGCACTGAAGAAAAAAAGATCCTTAGTATCAATGAAAGGTTGCGGTTGCCAGTTCTTTATATACAAGAAACTTTTTGCAATTCAAGTGATTTGCAACAATTGTAAAGATAAGAATATTGATTCTGACTAATATGTCGAAATTTTTTTTTTTTTTGTTGAAACAAGTGATTTTTTCATTTTTTTGTTTAGAAAGTCAAATATATATTTTTTTTAAGTACTATCATTTATCAATTCTTTAACATTTTTATAAAGAAAAGAAAACACTATTTACACGGAGAAAACTTGATGTCGAATTTACGACATGCGCCCGCTCAAGTGAAATCATTGGGCGCGCCCGCTCGAAGGTTCTTGTAAATCTTTTAAATGAATCTGATCGTGGCTTTTTCAAATTGAACGTAGTGATTTGAATGTGAATAGCGGATGTTGGGTTGATATGTTTTCGGGTGGTGGTCGATCGTTGACCGTATCGGTTGTCGCTTAACGCGTGGAAGGTCAATGGTTTAGATCAAATTGGGATTTCTCAAAGGAGGGAAAAATCGAAATTCTACTTTTGCAGAGGCATAACGAGCTCTAAATCTGTCAGAATAAAATTATAAAATTTTATATTTAAATAATATCGAAAGAAAAGCTATAATGTTTTATCTATCATCAAACTGAATATACGTTTGAATTTTGTAAACAAAAACACCAGGCATTAAATAAAGTTATTTTTCAAAATATTATGTTTTGAAAAAATATTTTGTATGTAATAAATTTGTAATTTGTAATTATAAAATAAAACGTATTTTATTTCGATAAAATATAGGGGAGGGAAGGTAGAGAAAAATATTTATCGCGAGAACGGGCCAAAAAAGTATGAGAAATACTGGGCCTTTAGAATCCGATCGGAAATTGTTCGCAGTTTTGTTGATGAGTGTGTTTGAAATCATGTAACCGGTAACGCGTTTTAAAAATATTGTTTTGAGTCATAAGTTAATTTTGAAATGGTCGTGTATTGACCGCATCGGTTATAGCTTAACTTTTTAAAATTGAATGATTCAGTTAAAAGCGTACGTAGTTTGAATATATATATATTTTTGAGAAATTAGGAATATTAGTAACGAAGAATGATGGGCGAGTATAATAATGAAGTAATGTTTTATTCTTGGTGGTCGATTGTTGATCGCGTCAGTTATCGCTTAACGTAAAAAAATTCAATGGTTTGGAATCCGACCGGAAATTTTTCACGGTTTTATTAATTTTTAAAATGGTCGTATGCTGATTGCTTCGATTGTTACTTAACTTTTTAAAATTTAACGATTCTGCAATAAAAATATGTAGTTTGAATATGAATGTTTTCGAAAAATTGAGGATATTTTTATGTCAGAACAAGGGGTGATGTGACGACATAATATTTTTGCTCGGTAGTCGATCGATGACCGCACCGATTGTCGCTTAACGCATAGGTCAATGACTCTGTGTCGGATCAGAAACTGTTCGCGGTTTTGTTGATGGATTGTATTCGAATCGTATGAACGGTGACTTAAGCTTTTAAATATGATTTTTTTTTCCCGAGAAATTAAGAATATTTCAATTTATGAGAAAGTGATTTTTATGTTTGAATAATGAAAAGCGCTTAATTAACCGTCGATTGTGCGATTTAATTTTGATGATCGAACAAATCATTTAATTGCGTGTTATTAATAGCAAAAGCTCGAAAAACGGTAAACCGGGTAAGTCATAGGGTGAAGCGAAATCGTTTAGTATAACGAGATGGCAAAAGCTGAAAAATATTTATAAATAAATCAATTGATGAATATCGTTACAAATTAAAAAAGCACGTTTTTATCAAACGCAACTATATTTTCAAGTATCTAATTTCACTAAACTCAATTTTCACACGACAAAAACACACCGTACCGTTTCCATCAATATTTCGTGTACAGTAAGTTCTTGACTTACGTGATTAATTCGTTCCGAAGGTTTTCGCGCAAGTCGAAAAACCGTGAAAGTCGAACAAACCTTAAATTTAATTTTTTTTTCGAAATAATATGTACAATTGCAATATACGCCCGTAACGCGCATTTTGACCCAAAAAATCGTGATATTTTCAAAAGTTCCGATGCGGACTCTTTGCAAAGGTTAATTTATGATCGTTCTCGAGCATTTTACGAATTTTCTTTTAATAATCGGTATGATGTTAGCCATAAAAACGCCGCAGAGAAACAAACCGCAATTAAATAAAAAAAATTATAATAACTTACGATTTTTACAAAATCGCGTAAGTATGAATTGACGTAAGTCGAATTCGTGTAACTCGAAAACTTATTTTGAATCTCATCACGTTACAATCCAATTCAAATCATCATTGTCGACCCTTTTTTGTACCCACTGCAAGACAAGGTCTCCCCATCAAATATTGGGGGTCTAGGCTATATACCTTATCCGAGAGCCAACCTCGTATCGAACAATTCGCATACTATTTTTTAAAAAACCATCACAAAACCCATCAACCGACACTCAAAAAACCCTACCCACCACCCACCAACGCTAAAATAAACCCCACCGCGAACTCCGATCGAAACCATCGCAGAAACCCCGAAGAACGTCGCCGTTCGAGAGCAACGCAAATTCCACCAGACCGCGTTCGGCCCTTATCGCGATCGACGAGAAAAAGTGAGTTTGTCGGACGTTGCGGTTTCGCGATTGCGAAAACCGCAGTATCACACACATATATATATACGTACGTGTATATTCGCGAAAACGTTCCGGCGGACGAAAGTTCGAACGTTGCGTGGAAATTTCGAACGTTTGCCGCGTGAAAACGGCGCGAGTTTGCGTTCGAAATTATCGAATTTCGGACGTCGCTGTTCGCTTTTTCGCGGGCCGAAGAACTCTCGACGGAAATTGGAAACTTTCGACGTGGTTGTTTTTTTTTTTTTTTTTTTTCGGAAAACCGTTTCGAATGAAATATTCTCCATTTCAAATGTAATACAGTGAGCCCTCACTATAACGTTTGCGGCGATACACCCCTATAAACGTAATTTTTTTCAAATGCATTCGAATTTGTTTCAAATGAATTTGTAGTTAACACGTAAAAATATTTAAAAAAAAAAGAAAATTTTTCATTTATTATTGTCTCCCCCCTATAACGTCGAACATATCTTGACGTTATAATGGGAAATTTACTGTATTTTTAATTTCAAGATTAATACAGTAATCCCCCTATAACGTTTGCAGAAATACCCCCTATAACGTATTTTTTTTCAAATGCATTCAAAACAAATAGTTTACACGTAAAATATAAAAAAAGGAAATGTTTCATTTATTGATTTCCTTCAAATCAAAAAATTAAATTGAAAAACCTTAACCCCCTATAATGACCCTCCCCCCTATAACGTGGAACCTAACTTGATATTATAAGGTGGTTTACTGTATAAATCGTCAAAATATTTCATTGATCATAAATTAAAATCATCGAATCTTTTTAGATTCAAGCCCCGTAATTTGTTGAAAATATCTTTTTTCCATTATCATTCGCGTTTGTAGTACCGGTAAGCGATTCGATAATGGTAATGGAGAAAAAATGTTTTCAACAAATTACTCGGCTTGAGTCTAGGAAGATTTACAATTGAAAATATTTTATTTAAAATTGAGAATATTTTATTTGAAATGGAAAGTGTTTGGTTCGAAGTGGAAAACGTTCAACTTGCGGTAAAAAAAAGCTGTATCCAGGGCCGGATTTGGCTATAGGCATTCATTTTCCTAGGGTTCCAGCTGTTCAAAATGATTTTAAAAAAAAATTGTGAGAAAGTTAAAAGGGGAAAGTTAAAACTGTTTTGTAGATAATATGATTAAAAGAATTTTCACTAAAATTTAGAAATTCAGCGCGTTATTTCAAACGTGTTTAGTATTTTTAACATTTGATTTTATAAAAATTGGAACAAATTCACACGAAAAAATTGAAAGGCTGTTTTGGGAACCTGAAAGGGGTAATTACTCATTCTCAGCGTTGAAACTGTTTCCAATTTTTACTATTTTATATTAGCAGCAATATTTAAATAATAAATATTTTCAAAATGGTTTTTTTTTTCGATTTAGGATTTTTTCCCATATACTTTTTTTTTTAAAGGCCAATGAGATGGACGCGTAAAATTAGTTTTTGCTTAGGGTGCCATTTACCCTGGCTCCGGCACTGAAAATTCCGATCCAATCGATCATTGTGCGAATGTTACTAATTGGTTTTGTAAAAAAAAGAATGATATTTTTTTGTATTAAATTCACGAAAATGATACCGTTTTGAATGATAACCGATCTTCGAGTTTCTTTCCATCTTTGAATCGAGAATCTGTAACAATAAAAAATATTTTCGTAAATAATCAAATTTTAAAATAACAACAGATTTTATCACATAAACAATATGCATATTGTCATCAAAACGACATATTGATAAAAAAATAACATTACAGTTTAAAAAAAATATACAATAAATCAGAAAACAAAGCGCATAAAAATTAATAGCGTTATCTGAAAAAAAATATGATAATTATAAGTTCTTGTTGAATCGCATTTTTGTAAAACACGAAAATTTAATAATATTCGACATATGTTTATAAAAAAAAACCTCGGTATTATTATGTATACGCATATTATCATTAATAGTAGATGAAACAAAAAACAAAGATAAAAATTAACCGACGAGCTCGTTTGTTTGTTGTATTTCATTATCACATGTTTTCACTGTGAATCGTAGTACTACAACTTTACTGGAAAATCTCGAATAACCTTTGAATGTAATTATCTGAAATGTATTTCCAATTATCTTTAGAATATTGGACGTTTAGAAATGCAACGGCGATAATGATGCAAATGGAATTTTTCGAATGACGCAAGAAGACAAAGTATAAATCGAAAAAAAATCAGTGTGAAACCATTATTATACAAACAACAAAAAATTTCAAACGCATGCTTAAACAATTTGAAATAAAAACATAATATATCACTCAAAAACACATAAATAATCGCACGGACATAATCGTAACAATACTCAACACATTCGCCTAAAATTGCAACAGAACATTCAAATCGACCCAACGAAATCGCCAAAGCGGCCAACGGACACCTTGCCCGGCCCGATCCGGCCCTGTGATTTACCCGAATCGGCCGAAAAGGCCCCGAGGAAGGCTCCGCTCGGCGGAATATCGATCCTGTCGAGGAGGCGGCCTGTGCACAACTGAGCCTGCCGCAGGAATGCGAGCGGTTCTCAAATGTTAACGACGCCGGCTTCGGGCCGGGGTCGAAATGTTATCGCGGGGTGGACGACTCTGAATGTCTGAAATGGGAAATTATCTACGGATGCGTGGAGTTATCTAGTTTCGGATAGGAATAATAGGTTTTTTTCGTGTCCGGTTGTCGGTGGTATTGGCGGATCGGCAGTGGTGTAGTCGCCTAACAGCAAGGGGATGAAAAGCATGCGGGCCCAAATTTTCGAACACTCAATTTGAAAAAATGATTATTGTCCGTCTAAAAATATCGAGCGTTGGAACAGAGTAGAAAAATGTTTTTGTCTGCGGCGCCTTCTTTGTTTGATATAATTGATAGTTTTATGGTGATATAGTTTGATTGACTAGTAATAAAGCCTTTGAAAAAAATTTTCGCCTGCGGCACCTTTTTGGCTTGTTTAATATGGTTTTTGATCATAGGACATTTGATCCCCGGATAAGTACCTTGGCTCTTGATGTTTAAAATAAAAATCATTATTACTTACCTATTTAAAAAACCTTTTGCGTTAGGGGGGGGATACGAAAATTGAACGCTCTGGCACTAATTTTTTCAGCACTACATCACTGATTTTCAGTAAATGATTAAAAACTACAGAAGAAAACACTATCGGACAGTCAAGAATGAATAATCTTACATTTTTGGCCATTGAGTATAATATACAAGCAGCAAAATTAAATGTTATAAATTTAATTAAAGATTTTGCGAATGTGAAAGCAAAAAAAAAATTAAAAATAGTGAGCTTATTCCTTAAATATTTTATTATGTACTTTATTATATAATAATTTAATATGTTGATTGGAATTCACACATAAAATTATTTAATTTCATATTAAAAAAAATATCAAGGAGCCCTTTTATGTAATTCTTGCATCTTGGCCCAAAATTTCTAGCTACGCCACTGGGCGGATGTCTTTCGACAGCCGAAGAGCATCTTGAGGTGGTCATAGCAACAACTGAAGTGATAGGAGAGATGACTGATGCTGGTGTAAAGAATGCCAATTGTGATTATTGTCACAATCAACCGCGACCCCGGCACATTTTTATAATTTGTATCGCGATCGATAGATAGGGTTTGTAATCGGAACGATACGATACAGGTTTTACAATTCGAATTGGACACTTTGTTGTAATTTAAAAAAATATATTCATAATACAATATATACCGTCAGTGTGAATACCTGTCTGCATCTTATGTTAAGACTAGCAAGTCTAGCGGTATGGATGATTTTGGACGTAACCATCACTTCTGTAAATTGTTACAAATATTTCATGAACATGTATATGAAATTACCAGCAGCTGATGCAAAAGAATATCTATAAATTAAATACATATATGATAATATATTTTATTCAAGTTACATATGTACATATATGTAAGAATTTTTCATCAATAATCCTTAATAACTACATGTATACATACTGTATATGTATATTTTGTATACAGACATACATATATAAATAAATAGCTATTGAGTAAATTATACAATTATTTAATTTGATTTTTAGCGTCCAATTTGATTTGTTAAATGTCCAATTCGAAGTGTAAAACCTGTATAACTCTCATTATTCTGGTCAAATGGTTAAATACTAAAATAGATGTTGAAAACGGAATCATACTCTAGCCATACTGCAGCTTGAACCATCGTCATTACGATTAATAGTCTCCGCAACATACTGCTGCACCACGGGTTGGCTACTACGGTTAATGTAATAATAATAATATAAAAAATATTTTATTTATTCGAATGAGTCCATATTTTTTCCGAAATGCATTGACCATAGGTAACGACAGTGGGTGATTTTAGTAATTAAATTTTGAAAAATAATAAAAATCATATTTTTTTATCAGTCGTAAGTGCGAACCGTCGTAGGTTGAGAACTACCTGTACATGCATTTTGAATTTATGAAAAAAACAAACATTGAAATTCTAAATAATAAAACAATTACATGACCAATGGTGACTATGAGAATTTGTAGCGTGATAAAATAGTAAACATTACATATGAGAAAAATATGAAACACGTCGAATTAATACATAAAATAATCAAAATATGTACTGCATTTGCACATACATGCAAAACGAATATGGGAATTTAGAAAATGCAAAATGTCCATTTTATACAAATCAGACTTTGTATAATGTTTTATACATTTTCAGGACGAGCCAACACTGCACATTACCAGTATTCTCCATAAAATGCATAAGAATTGATTATTTCAAAATTTAGAAAAAAAAAATGAAGATCAATGAACATAATTTTTATTTTAAGCAATAATTCGTATGCATATGTTTCCACATTCATATATGCCGATTATAATAACTAAATAAATACTTTCTCGAAAATTCTTTTGCATAAATTTTCCTATTTAATACGGATTTAAAGTTTATATTTGTGCAGTTTACGACGAAACGTATTTACGACATATAGATATATATTTATATAGATATATTATACATATACAAAGTATATAATATTTGGAAAATTTAGCTGTTGTGTTTCCTAGAAGTTATGAAATCTCAATTTTCGTTATGTACGATAGGTTTTGTTCTCGTCGAGAACTCTGGAATAATTAATTTTCTTGTTAAAAACTAGAGAAACACATTTCACGATACAATAGAAGAATCAAGGACACGTTACGTCGAAAAGAACGTGAATTTCTTCAGAAATTTTAGACGACTTTTGAAGTTGTTGGAAACGCTAAAGAAATAATGGAAAAGAAACAGCAATTTATTCGACGAAGCACTATGAAATTCATATTTTCTTTCGTCCGAGTTTCGAAAATTTTGTATTATTTTATGGCTTCAAACTTTACCCTTTTAATTAACGTTTTTGATAGTCATGAGTTGCATAAATGTCGAAAAAATATCATGATACCGATTGTGAGATAAATTATAAATTCTAACTTGCCACAGATTAATTTCGAAGCAGACGCGCCCTTACGAAATTGGCGACCTATAAACATACCGTGTGTGCTTAGAAGTTTTTGTTATTCATTGATATTTGAGAATTTCCGTAAGAATCCCTCCAAAACGCGGTGTTTGTATGTCGTGTGCACTGGAGAAAAAAAGATCCTAAGCATCAATGAAGTGTTACCATTCCCAGTTCTTTATATGCAAGAAACATTTTGCAATTGAAGTGGTTTGCAACAATTGTAAGGATAAGAATATTGATTCTGACTAATAGGTCGATATTTTTTTTTTATTAAAACAGTTTTTTTTTGTTTAGAAAGTCAAAAATATTTTTTTTAAAAGTACTGTCATTTATCATTTTTCATAACCTTTCAGTAATTCCCTAACATTTATATAAAGAAAACACCATTTACATGGAGAAAACTCGATGGTGTCGAATTTACGACACGCGCCCGCTCAAGCGAAATCATTGTTCGAAGGTTAATAAATTGATACTGCTACAAATCGAAGCTTTTTTTTGACAAAAAATGAAATTCCTAGTCTAACATTTCAATGTATCGACCAATCGGATGAAATGCAGAATATTCAAAACGACAAAAATAAAATTCCTCTCACACATCCGGTGACTTTCATGTCTTTGAATAAATCGATCTAATGTTAAACGAAACAAGCAAAAAATGCATTTGAAACAACCCAACTTCGTGTCGATCGAATTTGCACTGAAAATCAAATCCTTTGAGAAATAGCGTTTAACAATTTTTATGTGAATCAGTCTATTTATGAAGTGATGACTGATCGATATTGAAAATATCACATTATATGGCGATGTTTAGAATGTCAAATAATACATAAGTTTTATAATGTTTACGCAATATATTAAAATTAAATAAATTCTGAAATTTTTATAATCAGTATTATTTTGAATGAGGATGGAAGAAAATACGGTTCAAAACAATAAATTATAATACGTATAATAATTATAATAATAATAAGGCAATACGATGGCCTAAAATAGAATTAATTCAAAATAATGGAAATTCCTCAGAATAACTCGACGAAGCTAATAAATAAATCATCATTAAGAATTTTGGGATTCTTAGAAAAAAACCGTGGAAATTTTAATGATTTCTAAAAACTCTATATAATACCGGGTAAATTAATAAAGTAAAAATATTAAATAATCAAATTTTTCGCATCATCCGACTTGGATAAAGCAAGTTTTAAAAATCAGTCTCGAAATTAAACAACATTATAAAAAAGCATCCAAATCGTCAACATTGTTAATAAGCAATCTTCAAAAGATAAATTGAAGAACTTTCAATATAAATGACCCGTTTATCTTTTTTTCATTATTGAATCAACGCAAGGGAACATCGTAGAAATAAACTATCTAAGGATAATATATTTCGAAAACCATCGAAAAGTTCAAACATTCACTTTCTAATCATCGTTGCGACCGATTCGAAACATAAAAATTCCTTGCATCGAATTCGAACACAAAGCGTAACCTAAAAACGAATGTTATGACAATCAACGTGTCGCATGACGCAAATCATTCATAAAAAAAAAATCGTTGTGCTAGTGTAGTTACTACATACGTATCGCATGTAACGGATTGTTATTCATACACATTAATTGAGAAGAACGATTCGCAAACGCCGTTTTGTTTCTTATCGGTTAAACCAGGTATCGGCAAACTTCGGTCCGCGGGTTAATATTTTTAAAATAATTAGAATCGATTTAAGAATTTTTGTCTTCGAAAAGATATGTTTATCGAACTTGTTGATTACAGCTATAAAAACGGTTTTTAGGTATTGATACAAATGCAAAAAAAAACCATATTTCATAAGACATTGAGGGGCTTCCGTTAGACCCTCAATTGGAAATGATTGTTTTCAAAAATTATGAATTTTAGAAACTTTTAAGTTGTTACTGATAATATATATGTTACAGTTTGAGTGTACGCTTTGTTTATGCACGAACAAACTGGTCTGTTTATACACCTTGTAACAGCTCTAGTCCAATTGTTAATGTGGTACGAAAATTTAAGTTGTTTACACTCAGATAACGCTTTTATACTAAATATCAATAAGGTGGAAATTAGTATATCAACTAATGATCGAGAAATACGCGTAATATCTATCCGTCGTGTCAGTTTGAACTTCGAGAGTTTGTTATGAACACGTTTTCAAAACTCAAGCTAAAACGCTAACCCAAGCATGATACTTCTGACATCTGTTTTTAGTTTAGACGCAATTAAATGTGGGTAAAATTTGACAGTTGACATTCAAACTAAAATCGATAGTTTGGGTATACCCAAACTAGTATGGGTATAAACGAACAAAAGTGAACACTTGAAATACATAAACATAAACTTCGCCTTAGTCTCTTTTCATACGTTCTAGAGATTTATAATAAATGCAAGGGATAAATATACACCCAATCCTCTTTTTACTAAGTTTCGGAGATTACTTTTTAAAAAATATAACCGTATGAAAATTGGAGTTAGTGTATTTGGACAGAGCTTCAATAACAGTTCGTTTATTCACGTGAAAATATTGAGTGCTGTGTGTATGACCGATATCGGATGGAAAACGGAATTTTGTGCCGTTAGTTACGTGTACAATATTGCAACGAGTTTTTTCTTCGTTATTTCTAGTCCGGCATTCTTTCGATACGGACAAGGTTTGAATAAATGCATGGAAAAACGAAACAAAAGGGATGTCTACGAATTGCAGAGTATTCCAAGTGTTTCGATCGTGCGAAAATTCGACAACAGTAACAAACTGAACGGTCGAACTAAACAAATTTTGACGCGTGCATTTGTGTATCAATGTTTAATTAATCTTTCGAAATATTCGAAATGTTTCATGTGAAAAGGTTTTTAATGAAATTGTTAAGCAAATTCGAAATATGCAATAAAAAATCTAAACGAATTTAATGAAATTCTCCGATCTGAATTCCGCCATCGATATATTGGATATATTATATAGACTTTATAAAATAACGAATAACGGTTTAGTGCGACAATTGTATTTCAAAATTCATAACTAAATTCTAAAAGCAAAATAGATCAAACTAATAAACGAATTCTATAAACTCGACTAAATTAATAAAACGGACGTATTTATAGCATTATACATATATCATTCGAATACAACAAAAAATTTCACAACCGATTCGTCGAAAATCGGCTGAAAACGAACCGAAACGTGCATTTTCCACGAATGCAAACAAATTCACCTACAAACCAATCCAGAACCGATGAATGAAAAAAAAAACGAGTTCAAGTTCAACTCGCACGTTCCAATTACGACATGACGCAAATCGAAACGGCCATAATGAATTTGCGCAAATCGACAATTACATAAACGTCCCAAAACAAGCAACGCTCGCAACGTACATGTGTATAAATAAACGCGAACGTCTCGTTTCCCCCAACGAAAGTCGAACAGATGTCGGACGTTCATTGATTCACAGGAAGTGCATGGGGTTGTTATCGACCGGTGCCCAACCCTCGTCCCCCATGGCAAAAGCATGGGAGAGCCGTGCTTTTCAAACTGTCCGGAAAGATGGGCGTGCTGGTGACAGCCGAAAACGTGTTTCGGTCCGGTTTGGTCGAGGTCGAAGTTTGGGAGCTTTATAGCAGTATGTGTTATACTTTGGGCTAGTGTTTAAATGCGATTTTTGTCAGAATTTTTATGCCGTATATCGGAATTTGTTTGACATCGGTCAGAATTTTAATCGAAAAAGTCAGAATGAATATTGAATGGTCGGAGTTTTGACTGGGTTTGTCGGAATAATGTTAAGGACCCTAGCCTAAACTATTCTGACAGTTTCGTTATTATATTCTGACCATTTATTTTATATGATTCAAATTCTGATCATTTAATTTTTTGATTAGGCTTTGAAAAGCCGGTTATTGAACGTTGCAGTCTTTAAGTTTAGCGAGGTTGTTGTAGTTCGGGCGTTTGTCTGTACCATGTTCTCCTAAAAATAAGACACTCCGAAAAATAAGCCCTATCGTGATTTTAAGATTTTTTTAATCCTATCCTGTAAATAAGCCCTAACCCGAAAATAAGACCTAGTGAGAAAATATTCGACAATGTGGTACATGTGTGGTTCTGATTCGGTGCTCTGTACATATAATTAAGATTTTGTACAAATATATATTTTTTTTTTATATGATTTCTTCGACTATATTTAGTTTAATCTGTCAAATTTTTAATAAAACTTATATTTGCATATTTTTGTTCGATTTCTAACCCTGCGATTTTTTCATTAATCAAAACTTTGTCTTTTACCAAAAAAAGCGTTTGAACTATTTATTTATGAGCAAACCATTGTTGAATGAAATATCACATGGACTTATGAGGAGTACAAATTGACGTATGCACGAACTTTTTTCTACGAGTACGATTTCTGGGTACAAAATTGATAAGACCAAGTCTTATTTCCGGTACCGTAAAGAATTTGATGGTAGATTTTTTTGTTGAAAAATATACTATGTAGTATATTTTTTGAATACTACTTAGTTTCAGACTGAACTGAATTTTGTTTTCCTAACCCATAGGTGCATTAGGTGTTAAGTAAGGTTTTTAACTTAACATCAAGAGGCACCTAAGTGTTGGGTTTGGTTAAAAAAAATTCAGTCTAAAACTTAGTAGCACCATTTTTTGTTTATACAAGGACAAGTTGTAAAAAATGTATTCGTGATGTGAAAAATGTTAAAAACGTAATAAAAAAATGCAAAATATTAAATAAACAAACGTTGATTTGAAATTGCTATCAAAATATAAAACTGGGATTCTATATTAAAAAAAAAATTGTTCAAAAGTAACTTCTTTCACAAATACCAACTTACATCGATTTTTTAAACCAGTCAATACGACACAATATAAAAATTCCGGTAAAAAAATTTTCGTATAATTATTCAATCTAATTAGAATCGATTTTATCACATTATGAAATGTACCGCCATTTTTAATTGAAGGTTCTTTATAATTCCCACAAATGTACCATTATTTCGGTGTATATTAGAGATAATTAATGTACAGTTAGTAGTAAAAAATTAGTGATAGTGTATAGTTATGTGATTAGTGTATTGGTTAAGTTTGAATTATTTAAATGTTGATTTTTCGCCGATTATCTCAGAAGTGAATTTTTTTACGTCCAATTAAAGTAAAAAAAAAAAGGAAATTCGGAAGCGTGATTGAAAATTATATACGTTAACTGATATTATATCAAAAGATACAATCAATATCATATTATTTTACTATTCTACGAAAAAATTTAAAAACCAAATATACCAATCAGTGTATTTATTTATTTTTATGCACCTAGATCGATTAGATAAGATCCATTCTTAAAAAAAAAAACAATAAATTTTCAATGTATACAAACATTTATGCAAATCTGAATACCAAAAATCCATAAAAATTACACTCCGTGAATCTAATCAAATTCGAAATTGATACAACACAATTCGTACGTAGAAGACACACAGCTCGTTCGAACATAGAACTAAAACAATACAATGTCGAATTACGATTTCCTCCGATTCAATACTCAAGCACGTTTTTTTTTATAATCCTTTCCATTGTGCCACGTTAGTCTCCGACGATTTATCATACGACTTCGGAGCTGTTGCGGGGGCCATATTAGAAAACAAAAACACAAATCGAAACGGAAAACGATCGCAGTGTTAATTCGACGCGATTTAGATTCGAAGCGATCACGATTCAATTATAGCCTGAACTGCAAATGAAGTTCGTTAGTTACAGCAAGGGCGCAGTCTGTTCAGTCTTTATCTCGTCTGCACCGCCGGTGATCATTGCAATTTGCTTAGTGGGGACAGCGACATACACATGCGGGTAAAAGTCGCTTACCGTCCATGAGCGTAACAGCCTCCCAAACGGTGAAAGGCATACATGTACAAATTCAGTTTTAAGTTGGTACCCTGCATTCGTGCACACATTCGCATCCAACTTTTGACGTTAAACGTCAGTTGATTATTTCTATGCGAAATAGAACCCAACCCAACCCAACGAATGAAATTGGGATTTTTGTTGATGAATTGATCGCGATGTTGAATACTCTAATGACACTGCTCCGATACCTGAATAGAAATTTTCGTGGTATCTTTGTATGAAGCGCTCGTGCTTTTCGATCAACTTTCAAGTCTTCCTACTATCATAAAATAAACCAACATGTGAGTGATGCAATACTACAAATGAATACTCTAATGATACTGCTTCATACCTGAACAAAAAGTTTCGAACGACCAACTGTCAAACTGCGAATGAGTATAGGTGCATTTACGTGTATAGACGTAATGCTGGGCGCTAACTTAAAAACTTAGCACGCTAATCTCTGTATGTGTAGGTGCATGTACGCGTATAAACGCGTTTCACCGTTTGGAAGGTTGGTACGCTCTTGGGCGGTAAGCGACTTTTACCAAAACGCGTACCGTTGATCTGAACGCCTTCTCTATTGACATGGGAGGACTAGCTCTTATGTCATATTTCCCTTATCAGTACGAAGTTAACTCTCGAATAAGGTTAGACCCCTCCAATATTTGATGGGAAAACCTTGTCCTGCGGTAAACACAGAACGGGTTATAGATAATATAAAGTACAAATAGTACAGAATACAATACATATAGTTTAAAGTGAAAATTATCCGTTTCGCCAATATTTATTTCTATAACGGATAATGGCAATATGGGCCATGGTGTTAATAGTAATCGATACATGGGATCCAGACTAAACACGACAAGTCACTTTCCAAACAAATTCGAAACAGACAAATAAACCGACATGTGCAATTTCGAAATTTGCGAACATTATCTATCGGCGATGGCGTAGTTTTTTTTTTTCTAGGATTTATAATGTATGGAAATCGTTAGTATCCGTTGTTTATGTGAAACGGCACGTTTTTCATGTTTTCCGTAATTTTACAAATTTGCTCGTAAACAGAGATTATCGATTTCGATAAAGGCAAACACGAATACGCGACTATTCATAAAGTTAACGAATTATAAGGAGTTTCGTGAATTTTCTCGTGAGAAATAATTATTGATGAAAAATTTGCAACATTTTAGCGTGATCTTTTATCTTGATGTTAGACGTTTTATGGGTTGTTGCTTATAATATGTGATTTACGAGGTCGTAAAAAATATAAGGTGCAACGAAATTACAAAAAAAATATATTGCCGGTGCATTTTGCTTTTCAAAAATTATAAGAAATCATCCGAAACATTTTCGTAGCACAATTTTATAACTTTTACACTCAAATAAATCTTTTAAGGTTCAAATTAAACCGAATTCCTAAAAATGATCGAAACTTACATAGCACATTTTTTCACTTTAAATGACACCGTTCAATCTTTTAAGCTTCAAAACAAACCTTTTACAAATGAAATTCGATCATCGCAAATGTATTTTCTTAATTTTTCAGTTTTTTTTAACGATTTCATGAAAAAGATTAAAAAAAACGTTAGGCACATAACCACAGTATCTGTTTTTAGGTCGATTTATAAAAAAACGTGATTAATTATGTATGTTTAATTTGTAAAATCGTCAAAAATAAGATTATCAAAGTCAAATTGAAGAATAGATTGCATTTCATTGACAACGTTCTTAACCAACCATGGCCAAAATAAGGCCCGCGGACCATATGCGGCCCAATTGAAGATTTTGATTGGCCCTTTCGCGGTATGATTTGAAATATAATAAAATATCTTAATTGATAGCTATTTTTTTTATTTAAAAAATAAAATCTATGATATTATTACAATAGTTTTATAATATTTATGTGTGACCCTATAAAGACATGCATTATCTTATTCGACCATCAATATTCAAGTGATTTCAACTAGCCATCCCTGGCCTTAACAATACTTTCCGACAGTTGAATTTAAAATTTAAAAAGTTGAATTTGATTTTGAAAAGGTTGAATTTGATTTGTATAAGAATGAATTTGAAGTATAAAAGCCTTAGTCTTTTCGGGATTTACGGAGTTTAACGAGAAGATAAACTCTAAAAAAAAAAACCCGCGAATTTCGCCTCGAAGACCCTCAAAAAGCACGCTTCCTCGAATTTTCCGAACATTCATACATCGCACATGTTACAGTTTGAGTGTCCACTTCGTTTGTGCACAAACAAACTAATCTGTTTATACACCTTCGAAAAAGCTCTAGTCTAATTGCTAGTGCGGTACGACAATTTAATTTGTTTGCACTCAGACAACGCTCTTATACTAAATATCAATAAGATGGAAATTGGTATGTCAACTTATGATCGAGAAATACGCGTAGTATCTACCCGTCGTGTCAGTTTGAACTTCGAGAGTTTGTTTTGAACACGTTTTCACAACTCAAACTACAACGCTAACCTAACCCATGTATGATACTTATGCCGTCTGTTTTCAGTTTAGACGCAATTATATGTAGATAAAATTTGACAGTTGAAATTCAAACTAAAATCGATAGTTTGGGTATAAACAAACAAAAGTGAACACTTGAACCGTGACATATACAAAGCTATTAAATTTTCAACAACATCGAAAATTTATCCTTAAAATGACAAGGTAAACTACGTTCAAAACAAGAAAAGCACCATACATCCTTCAAATTAAAAGAAACCGTTGACTTCGAACGCTACAAAAAAAAAAACGTCCTCGAGCGCGGCGCGTCCTTGAACGCAAACACAACCGCGCCAACTGTCAAAACCCGTTCCCGATTAGAGGTTAGGACAAAACCGAAGGACGCGATCTGACGTTTGCATCGATCGGTCGTTCGAATTAGCGAAAAAGGGCGGCAAAACGCAAATAGAGGGCCACGGTGTTGCGAATACGGCAACGCGGTGCGTTCCGCGATTCTGCGGTGGATGCGGAGCGTACCTGAGCGTGGCCGTAGCGGTGCGGGGGCGCCGTCGCCGGGGCGCGGTGGGGGTTAGGGCTCCGGCGTCCGTCAGCGCGGCTCTTTCGTCATGCCGGGGGGGGAAAGAGGGCCCCGACGACGGGACGGGGACGCGCACAAACGGGACGAACACGACGACCGCGCGCCGCCAGACGCGCAGCGGACTGCTTCGCTCGCCGCGCCGCCGTCGCGGAAACTGAAAACGATTGACGTTATTGGCCGTAATAGCGCGGATTGTGTTTGTGCGGTGGCGTTGTTTTTTTTTTTGAGGGTTGGAAATTGGACGGTGAAATTTTTGGTTTTGTGACGCAAAATTGAAGCGATCTTACGAACAAGAGGTGCTGTCAAAAAAAAAAACAACTATTT
>JAOXNN020000034.1:592360-603039 GCA_028571205.2 Hydropsyche betteni | reverse complement strand
GTGACTAAACCTCCCCCGCAAAAGTACGTATAACGCGCGGACTCCGCGCGCGCTTTTTTTTTTCACCGCGTATACGCGCGCGTAGGCGTGGCTGTTTACGCGCGCTCTAACCTCGCTTTCGCACGTGTGCCACCCCTGCGCACGTGAGCGCGTCGGACGCGACGCCATGTTTGCCGCGTCCCGAATCGTCGCTCTTACGTCACGGCCGGGAATTATGTAAGAGCGGCGCTCTGCCATGCGATATGTGACCCATGTTTATGTTTGTGCGTCAACAGGTATGCAGGAGGCGAGGCGGCGCTTGGCCGCGGTCCATCGGCGGGCTATATCCGCCCGGGACGAGTTATTTTCGCGTGTTTACAAGTTGAGTAGCGGCGGCGTGGTGACCCCGATGCCGGGCGCCGCGGGGGGCGCCACCGCCGCGAGACGCTCGCGCGCAATTGCACGACCATCCCCACGAGGAATCGATCGTCGTGGCGAGATGGTCATCTTCGCGATTGCCGACGATGCGCCATGGGGCACCCTTTAGCCCGATGCTCGAATCCCGAATTTTTATCTTGTCGCATGTGCGCGCGTTTCAACCCTGGCGACACGAATCGCAAGTGCGCGCCAAAATGCCACACTTCAATATGGCGACACCTTTAAAAAAAAAATTGATTGAATTCTATAAATGCGGCTTTTGCATGATCAACCCCCATTCGGTGATGTGATTCGAACGGTTTTTTGCACAATTGCAAAGCTCCCCGAGCTTTTCCCGTTGGAAAATAAGCTCGAGAATTCCGAACGCGCACGTCCGCGGGATCCACCCGACGCCGCCGCCTCGACCAATCAATCCAATAGATGCGCCGAGAATTTTTCCACGCGCCTCAACTCGACACACGTCGACAATTAAATCCAATGGAAAAAAAAAATGGAGAATTTGCACAGAGTCGGCTGGAAATCGCGCACACGACCCAGTTTCGCGTGTCTCATCGCGCAGAATAGAACGCTTATTTTCGAAATCCGACGTCCCATCGATTCTCGCTTTTGGCTTTTCGGCGGACGAATTGGTCGACGTGTGTGTGTGTGTTCAATTGCGCTCGTACGCCATGCGCTTGTTAATTTCAATTTGTGCTTTGACCAAAAGTGTCGCGATGATTCAGGATCTACAGCGTTTTATGAGGATGTGACTCATGTGGTTGATGATGAGTCGTGGTTTTTTTTTTTATTTTGTGTGAATTGTGGCTTTTCGATGTTATCGATTTCGGTTTTGTTGATAAATGCTGCGTTTTTTATTGTATTGTATGTTTTTTGCGTATTGTTTCTGATGCAATTTCAGGTGATGCTGATTCGGATCGTGTATGTATTATTTGTAGATCGTTGAAGTTATAGATTGGTGCTGTTTCGGTGTGGGATCACTTTTAATATTTCAGTTTAGTTTTGTGTGTCGCTTACTGAATAATATAACTCGGAGGAAGACCTTTTTAATCCTCTCGATCGATTCGTTCTATACATTTTTCGGTTCCGTCCCATCCATTTCCATTCCAGTCTAGCACGTCCCCTACTGAATATTCTATTATCATGGGCAGTCATTCTAATTCTCCAATCCTCTTTCGCTTATTTCGTCCATTGATCTACCTACCCCATATGTGAATACACATCTCACTATTTCAGTTTACTGCACATCGTCCATCACTTCATAAAGTAAACCTCGCGTAAAAATAGTATTTGACTAATATTCTTAGGATGGAAGATTTTGAGAAGAAACGCCGAAACACCTGTTCGGATTTTGTCATTGACCGTAACCCGGATTTTGCGTCGATCTTCGTCTAGCGTCCGAGTTTTTTTTGATTTAATTTGAATATTTTTAACGTTAGTTACGTACATGCACCGTAACTCGGTCACGGCTACTTCGCAATACGAAAACGTATGCAGCAATGAGAATTGCGTCAAATTCGTACATATGTAATCGTCCCCGATTCAATCTCGTGATATTCACGAAAGCCACATATGTTCTCTGCCAGAACGAATATTGGATAACAGTTTTTTTTTCAATACGTATTTTCGAATGACGTTCGTTGCATTCTTAATCAGGTTTTCCCGTATCGGCACTTCGAGAGTTTACCGTTAGATATCGTTTGAAAAAATGTTTATAAAAATTTTAACGTTATCCACGTGATTTAGGTCGCAATAAGAATTAATACGTCGCGCGTAATGTGGCCTAATTAACGGAAAAGCATGAGCAATTTTGCGGCAGTTCTATTTTCTTCGATTTGGTCATCGCGTAATTGCGCAAATTAATTACTTAGTCTTCGCTGTTTTTATCATCAGCTGGGCTAATCTGCATAGTGTCTAACGTGCGTATGCTATTTGAAATTTAATAAGTTTCGAGCTAATGTGCGACTTTAATAGCGGCCGACAAATTTAAGGCGTCGACGTTCACTAGAACGAATCGAATGAATTCAATATAATATTTAAATTTCAACGAATATTTTAAATTCAAATTAAATTGCATCGTGTTGCCGAGTCGTCATTATTGCGAAGCGGATTTAGTTTTCGACTGATTCTCACGAAATTTCGAATATTCTAAAAAAATTCCATATAAGCCCAAATAACCCCGTATCGCTGTCGATAACCCGAACATCCGTTTTCAAGTCTTTCGTTATCTACGATTCCGCACGGATTGGGAAACTTTGTTCGGGTTTATATTTAGTGAGACGAAAGTCAACACGCCGAGGAGAAAACGAGCTCGGTCACCATCACCACCACCACCGACGGCAATGCTGCATCGACATTAACAGTGGACGGGCGTTGGGTAGGTCGGTGGGTGGGTGGGTGCATAAGGTCGTTGCACCATGCACACGCCGGGCACCAAATACGAGAGCGACAAACGTTTTCATTGATCGGAAATGCGTTTGTGTGTGTGCCGGCGCGGTTGTTTCAATTTGATGATTTTCGTGTTTGGTGTTGGGATCGTTTCGATGGTTTTTTTCGTTCGGGCGATCGTGAGAAAATTGATATTCGGTTCTTTTTTAAACCGTTTTTGAAATTTCATTTGTATGGGATTCGTATTGTATTATAGTTAGGGGAAAGAATCGTGCATCAATATTTAATTATTTCGGTTTTTTTTTTAAATATTATCATTTAATTTATATACATAGCTAACGATAACATAGCTAATTAATACCGTATTTCACATCAAACTCGTTTTAATCGTTTAGAATTGTTAAATTTAACACAATAACCGATCATTTTCACTAGAAACATTGAAAATATTCAATTCAATACATCACGATCCAAAGTTAAGCGACACAAACGTATTCCCACCGTCCAAACTAGAAACCACACCGATTTATATACAACGACGACGAAAAAAATCCTCACCACGCCGTCATCCGCACGCACTCACGTCTGCGCCTCCAACACAAACACACACACACACACACCCGCGGAACAACAATCGTCGGAATGCGGGCGGCAGGGGCCCGCATTCCTCGGTGGACACGAAGCAGAGCGATGAACCCCCAGCAACGGTCGTCCAACTTCTTGGGCCGCGTCTCGCTCTCCCGTGCCGCCGATGGCCGTGGTAAGGCTGTGGGGCCGTCAAGGTCGCCGTCTCTTTCTCTCGGCCCAAGCACTGACCTATGTGCCACTTTGCGGTGCATCAGAGTCACGCTAGTTCGGATCCGTTATCGGGATTGCCGATTTCAACGGTGGCGATGCTCTTGTGCGTCGTGTCATGGTCGGATGATGTCAGCGAAACCTTTTATCTGGGAAAGAGTTGAGGATTTTGAGTTATAGGCCATTTTGGGGTGCATTAGAGTCATGTTAGTTCGGATCCGTTATCGGGATTGCCGATTTCAACGGTGGCGATGCTCTTGTGCGTCGTGTCATGGTCGTATAATGTCAGCGAAACCTTTTATCTGGGAAGGAGTTCATGATTTTGAGTTTTAGGCCACTTTGTGGTGCATCAGAGTCATTTTAGTTCGGATCCGTTATAGGGATTACCAATTTCAACAGTGGCGATGCTCTTGTGCGTCGTGTCATGGTCGTATGGTGTCATTAAAATCTTTTATCTGGGAAATAGTTCATGATTTTGAGCTTTAGGCTATTTTGTGGTGCATCAGAGTCCGCTAGTTCGGATCTGTTATCGGGATTGCCGATTTTAACAGTGGTGATGCTCTTGCGCGTCGTGTCATGGTTGAATTATGTCAGCAAAACCTTTTATCTGGGAAAGAGTTGATGATTTTGTGCTATGGTCCATTTCGTGGTGCATCAGAGTCACGCTAGTTCGGATTCGTTATCGGGATTGCCGATTTCAACTTTGGTGATGCTCTTGTGCGTCGTGTCATGGTCGTATGATGTCATTAAAATCTTTTATCTAGGAAATAGTTCATGATTTTGAGCTTTAGGCCATTTTGTGGTGCATCAGTCACGCTAATTTGGATCCGTTATCGGGATTGCCGATTTCAACGGTAGCGATGCTCTTGTGCGTCGTGTCATGGTCGAATGATGTCAGCAAAACCTTTTATCTGGAAAAGAGTTCATGAATTTGAGCTATAGGCCATTTTGTGGTGCATCAGAGTCATTTTAGTTCGCATCCGTTATCGGGATTGCCGATTTCAACGGTGGCGATGCTCTTGTGCGTCGTGTCATGGTTGTATGATGTCAGTAAAACCTTTTATCTGGGAAAGAGTTCATGAATTTGAGCTATGGTCCACTTTGTGGTGCATCAGAGTTACGCTAGTTCTTATCCGTTATCGGGATTGCCGATTTCAACAGTGGTGATGCTCTTGTGCGTCGTTTCATGGTCGTATGATGTCAGTAAAACCTTTTATCTGGGAAAAAGTTGATGAATTTGAGCTATGGTCCATTTTCTGGTGCATCAGAGTAACGCTAGTTCGGATCCGTTATCGGGACTGCTGATTTTAACAGCGGCGATGCTCTTGTGCGTCTTATCGCGGTCGTATAATATCAGGGTTTGGTCTTTTCTGTGACGGGAAAGAAGTTGATCATGAATTTGAGCTTAAGCCATTTTACGATGGATTAGAGTCGCGTTAGTTTGGAACTATCATTGGAATTACCTATTCTGACAGTGTTAATGCGTGAATCGTATCTTGGTCATATGATTCCAAAATAAGGCTTTTTCTCTTGAGGGAATGAAAATTTTGTTGAATTTGAATAATAAAGTTCATCTCTTTGCTAAAATGGGCTTAAGATGATGTTGAACGTTAACTCATGTTACGATTTGAATTACATTTGATTCACGCTAGTTTTGTTCCATCATTAGGATTATCGATTTTAATAGAAGTGATGTTCTCATGTGTCCTTTTACGGTCATATAATGCCTTTATAACGTCCACTGCAGGACAAGATCTTTATATAACACAATCGTCGGACATTTATTAAAAGTAGAAACCACTCTCGCCAAATGTTCATCCTCGCTAATGATAAACACTGACCTATGTGTCAATTTGCGATGCATTTGAGTTACGCTAATTCTGATTCGTTAACGGAATTGTCGATTTTAATAGTGTCAATGCCCTCGATGCTCCGACAAGGCCTATTATATAAAGATAACCTTCGATAAATTTTAAATTTAATCTTTGAATGCTAAAACATCATCTTTTGCTAAATTGCTTCACAATTAAGACAACAGCACATCCATCCATATACAGACCGCGTTCCTTATTTCTTAACTTCAGTGGGAACCGGCGCATCTAGAGACCGTCGACCCCATACGTTGTGCGTTGTTTTATTGAATGATATTTCAAAATAATATAACATTGATGGATATTTATTACTACGATTTCGATTTGTGTATCACAAAATCATTTAAAAACATCACTGTGACGTTCAGGTCGTTTATGTATCGAATGCCGTTTTGTAGATGACTCGATTTTTTTAATTTTATTTCACGAAGCGTGGTTTGCAGACATTTTCGTGATTGCCGATTTTAACAGTGGCGAAACTGTACGTTATAAATCGAACACCGTTTCGACAACGGTATTAACTATGTACTTGCAATTTCGATTTGCGTATTTTGTCGATTGTTTTCCAAAGGCTGGTCTTCGGTACCGTTTTGGAATTCGGAATTTTAACCGTTGCTATCGGAGATTATTTTCGTGCTTGCGATTTTGATTTGTGTGTTTTTTTACATGTTTATTTTCAGGAAATATTGTGTACACTTTGTATGAAATTGTAACTGCGTTCGTTGCGCTGAAAATTGTTGTAAGTCCACTGATTTATCAGCGATAATTTATTGGATTTTGTTTATTATGCATACTAGAGAACTAATTAATACAAACATGATATGTAATTGTTTTATTTATTGCGCGAGATAAGATTAATTTATTTTCATTTTGCATGCTGTAAGGTGACATTGATGTCGAGAGACGTTAGCCTCAGCTTATTATTGAAAATGCATACGCGATTGTATTTGTTTATTGTGCGAATGTCTTTCTGTCGATATAATTTGAAAAATTAATTCAATTCTAGCACAAACGGATCCATAAATCACAAACATGAACCGTGAAAACGTCGCAATAATACAGAAATTCAAAAAAAAAAATCAGTGATCAGTGAGTGATGTGTCTGAAAACAGTGAAGATCGATTACGATCTAAAAAAAAAAGTGATTTGTGGTGACATGAAAGGAAAATACACGTGTCAATTTGCGTATTTGCTTTCTTTTAGGTAAGAGATCGAGAAAATTTTTCAATTTTTTTTCACAGCGATACGGTCTGTTGCAATTTGTTTCACATATGCCTCGTACGATTTCATTATTCGAACGCATCACGCGAACGATAATGGCTTCGACACTAACCCAGTTAGTGAAAGAGTACTCCTATCGGCAATTGCGAAAGCAATCAATTTATCGGAACGAAGGCTTTGCACATTTGCTCGGATGTGCACGGAGAATTGTTAGGGCGTGTTGTAATAACGTTGCTTCGACGGTGGACAGATTTATTGCGAATTATTCCTTGGGTTACAAAACAGTGCACTCGGGTTAATTAATTGGTTAACGCGATCGGTTGACTTATATTAAGAGCATAGAATTTACTATTCGATTCGGTCTTTATTCAGTGGCGGATTTGCTTCGCTAAGGGCTTATCGAAATTGTATAATTGTTAATCAATTTTTTTCGATAGACCTTATACAGGGCTTTCACTCCAAATTAAATATTTTTTCTTTATTATCTATCATTCGCATTTGTAGTACTGATAAGCAATTTAGTACATTTTTACATACCTGGAATTAATTATTCACAATTACATATGTACTACATAATTAAATCAATCTGAAAATTGTAGATCAATAAACACAGACTAATTAATTCAAACGCTGTAAGTTTATATCCGATACGTTTACGCGGGCGAAGTCAAATTATTTTACAATTTGAATCTTCAGGGTCATGATCAAACAGCCCTATTGTATTTAGTCGTCAAAAAAATACTTAAAATGTTAGAAACTTTATTAATTTGAAATAGAAAATATTTAATTTAAAATGGAGAATATTTCATTTGAAATAGCAAAGTATTTATTTGGTTCGAAGTGGAAAGCATCCAAATTGAAGTGAAAAACCTACATACACAGAACTGGTTTCTAAAATCGTATCATTACACATAAATTTTGTAGTCCATTTATATATAAAATTTTGCGGACCATCCCGTTTTAGTTTCTGAGAAATATGGTCACCCTATTTTAATAATAAAAAAACCTTCACAAAAAATACATATACATGCCAATTTTCACGGCGATCGGTCGAACGGTGTTGGAGTGAAACGGCAACAAACAAATATACAAAGATCCATTTTTATATATATAAATTTGCTTTTTTACAAACAAACGCCGTTTTTTTTCTTACAGAAAATAATTAAAATTTCATAACGTATCAATTGAACTGGCGTCAAAAACTATAACAATTAAATTAAAAAAAAAAACTAGATCCCTTCGGGGTGTTGAGACAAAACCCTCCACTGGATCCTATCCGGTCGAATTCGCAATCGTACGCTGTGTGGATATTTTCGAATTCTTCTGACTTTTCGATAGCCGGGGTGACCTTTCGCGCGTTTTAATTCGGTTATCGGTCCAGTGCCGTTGCAGAACCGAGATAATAGGACAGTGACATGACGTCGCAATAAAGTTGCACTTTTAACATTCGGGTCGCGAAGTTCACCTGATTGGCGTGAGTGCATCGTCGGCCGTAAACACTAATTACAGCCGCTTTCATTGATGGGAAAACGAGCAGATTTCAGCTATTACGGAATTATTTCGTTCGACGTTTGTCAAATCGACAATCGTTAGTTCGGTTTTATTGAAATGCATTTGCATGATTTGATCGTTTTGGGTTTTTTTTTGATTTCGTATATTTTTCAATTTGCGTAATATTATAATGGTAAAAAGCAGTTGAAATGACGGTTTTGGAAAATTATATTCAAAAATTAATACATATTGAACATTACCATAGAAAAGAAGTTTACTTTGAGAAGTACGGAAATTGGTTATTGTTATGTAAATTGATGTAATAGTACAATTTTGTAATGGTATATGATTCGATTTCTGTATGTTCTTAATAACACTGATGGTAAACCTTTATTATGATAAAGATCGGTACGATACTTTTTTACACTCCAAATTCATACTTGAAAAAGGTTGAATTTAGTGTTAAATCTGAAACTCTAATAGCAAATTGTTACTATAGTAAAGCTCGTTACGATACATGTTTTAAACTCCAAATTCAACTTTCTTCAAATCAAATTCAATAAACGAATTGAAAAGGGTTGAATTTTATTTTTTAAAGTTTGAATTTAGTGTACAACCTGTAATAGCAAACCGTCACTGTAGTAAAGCTCGATACTTGTTTTACACTCCAAACTCCACCATTCACAATTCGAATTCAACTTTCTTCAAATCAAATTCAACAAATGGTTGAATTTGATTTTTAGAATGTTTGAATTTAGCGAAAAATCTGTAACTCTAATAGCAAACCATTACTATAGTAAAGCTCGATACAATAACGCACACCGAATAACGTGCGACTTTTCAAAACACGCTCATAACCGTCGAATTAATAACATTTCCCTCCAACAGAATTGACTTGCAAACACACACACACACACCCACCAAATTCGCAAAATTTCGCCTTCAAACAACGAAATTGATCACAACACATCCCGTAATAGAATTTCCAGCAGCAACTCAGACCCGATCACAGCCCCATCTCAACCCTACATTTTTTCGGCGATATATAGTATTTTTCAAATTAAGCTATAAAAAATATAGTACACTTCAAACAAATATAGTATTTTATGGAAAAAAGCATGAAAAATAAAGATATATTTGTTTGTTACTCGTTTATTTTTACAAAAAGTATATTTTTTTGCACTTCTTGCATTAACAAATTTTTATTTAAAATAAAAGTGACACATGCTTTATGACATTCAATTCTTACATTAAAATAAATCAAAAGCTCATTTTTAATTAATGATGTACACATCTGCTTCGTTCTTCTCGCCACTTCGAATTCATAACCAAAAATATCATTTCTGTGAATGCCGAAGTGGCGGGAATAGAGAGCAGGAATGAAATCATTTCAAATAAATTTGGCAAGTTATTTTCAGTATTTTTAAAAATATGCTGCCATTTTTGGTTTACTGTAGTTCTGTCCGTAATTTCACTACAACTTTTTACTTTTGCAAAAATTTCATTTAATATTGTTATTTCAGAGTAAAAGACGTCCATTTCAATATTCAATCAAAGATTCGTTTCATTTGTGTAAAATGAATGATTTGTTTTTTATGTTTCGGTGTTGAAAACACAATATTTTTGCGTACTATATATTTCTTCAACAGTACCTATATAATACGTAGACCTAAAATATAGTATAATACTATCCCCTATATATAATCACAGATATCTGTCTATCTGTTCATCTGTTCAAATGACGCTCGCGACTTTTTATAATATCGATATTCTAATACGATCTTTATGCATATACAGTTGACGTCTACAATATGATGCTTATTACCTACTAACTACCGGCTTTGCCTATGTATACTAGCATATTATGGTACGGCTGGCATCCCTAACCCCATCGCCGCTTAACACCTTCGCGACCATCACCGTCGGCACCGGAACGAGACGGCCGACGTTTGGCCGCCGCACGCGATCAGTCGGCCATAGACCAGACCGGCGAGAGTTAGTGGCGCGTGTGAAATCTTCCGAGCTCCACTAATTCGGTTGATGGCGCGAATTCAATTAGCGTTCGCAATTTCAGCACTTAGCGGAATTGGGCGCAATTAGCGGATCGATTACGCCGGGTGGATGTGTGCCATTACGTTGGGGAAGGACGCGGCCCGGAGATGATGATGAGGGTCTTCGGTGTGTGTGTGTGTGTTCGTGTGTGCGCGATTGTGATCGGGATGGATGTGGAGCTTGGAGTTTTTTATGTGCGGTTTGTCAACTGCTGGTTTTTTGTGTTCAAAATCGCGATGGATCGTAAAATTGTGTGTATGTGTCACAGTTTATACACATACTAGTTTGGGTATACACAAACTATCGATTTTAGTTTGAATGTCAACTGTCAAATTTTACTTGCATATAATTGCGTATGAACTAAAAAAATACGTCATAAGTATCATGCTTGGGTTAGCGTTTTAGCTTGAGTTGTGAAAACGTGTTCAAAACAAACTCTCGAAGTTC
>JAOXNN020000034.1:576152-592260 GCA_028571205.2 Hydropsyche betteni | reverse complement strand
AAACAAATAACAAATGAACTATTTTGATTTTATTAATTAAATATTAAATATTCAAATCAGGTACACATTTCGGGTTTACACAATCGAGTTTTCACATTTTATCGTTTTCTGTTTCTTAATAAAACCACAGCCGATGTTATTAACATCGGACCTATATACTAGTTTCCTATAAATATAATAAAATTTGTACATGTAATGTATACATTTTAAGTAGTAAATTTAAATTTAAAGGTATTTAAATTTATTCGAATACAGTCATGTCATCTTCTTCTGGAACATCGTCATAAATTATCAAATTCTGAATTCTGTTCTGATTTTCCTCCAAATCTATTTCCTGTTGAATCGTTGCTCCGAATGTCTCATGTTCTGCAATATAGTTATCCTTAAATAAATATTTCTTGTCTAAGTAGCCTGTTCGTAATGCATTATAAACAAAACTTTCAGTTATATTATCCCACGAATTCTTCTCCCAATTCACAACTTCTTGTAGGCTAGGCTTCCGGAAATTTCCACGTTGATTTATAACCATTTTATTTCCAATATATTCATTTATCTCTATGGGCAAATGATCCTTGAACGGCTTGATTATCGCAATATCTAGTGTCTACAAATAGGCATTCATTCCTGCTGGAATCATTATTTGAACAATCCTCCTCTCAGCAAGGAAGTTTTTCATGTCTTAAGCGCGGTGTGTACTGGCTAAATCCCAAATTGGAAAACCTCTTTGACAACCCCTTAACAGAGGTGGCAGCATAAAACCGACCCACTTCCTTACATATTAACATATTATTGAAATTTAAAGGTGTATCAATAACTTATTAATAATTGTCTTTGATTTAATATTTATATGATGCATTGATGTACTCGTGACGATCGATTTATGAGCGATCGTAACTCGCGCAACTCGATCACGTGATCAACGCATCAATCGGTGTTGCAAGTGAGAAAATATAAATAGTGTGGCACTAGCAATAATCGCCACATGTTTTTTAACGAATTTTATTTTTCACATTATTTTAACTAGGGTTTATTTTCGGATGAGGGCTTATATTCCTAAAAATCCTGAAAATCGCGCTAGGGCTTATTTTCGGAAGAGGTCTCATTTTCGGTAAAAGACGGTACGCTATATGGAAATGGTCGAGTTTCTGGTGCTTTCTACCGCTTTCCTGGAGACACGTTTAATTGGCGGTCTGCTGAAAATTTTCTTGCTGGACGGGTGATTATCGATTTCAATAGTGATTTTTATTCTAATTTCTGATTTACTTGTTCCGTTTAAGCATTTCTTATTTGTCGGAATTTTTCATTTCTCGAGAAACGAGAATTCTTCAAAAAAAAATTATTTTTCAAAATCCAAGTTCCCAGTCGTAGAAAGATATACAAATAATTTTTTTTAAATTTTGAATAAATGGGTTAATTAAAACTCAAGATATTTAAAACACCAGGTCGAAAAAAGTAGTTTCGAAAAAATCACGTTTAAAGTTTCGGGCAGCGTAACTGATTCACACATTGGGCTTTCACAAAAAAAAGCTGTAACTCTTAAAATAATCCTAATTTCAAAAAATCCCATTAGGCTCATATTCTTAAAGGTCTAGACTTAGGAAATATGAAAGAAAAAAAATCGGTTTCAAATTAACTATTAACCCTTAACTATCATGTAGTAATTGAATTGTCCGAAAACGTATCGTATGTTCAACTGTTTAAAAATTTAATTTATTTAGCAGGAAATATACAACATAAAATTTTTATGTTAGACATACAGATGTCACTTTTTTTTGATAAATATTTTTATTTGAAAATAATCAATTTTAATACAAAATATGAATGTGATAAAACGCATATTTGAAACTCAGCAGATATACAGTCTGGTTATTATTAAGATAACTTACCTTTTATAATTGAAGATAAATAAGTCAAGTTGATAAACTTGTCACTGAAAATTTATTATCAAATAGTGAATGTGGACACTTTTATTATTCAGCAATTGATAAGAACTGTACTAAAATATTACTTTATGAACTTCTATTAATTGACAAGAACAAACACGAACATTTAAACAATTTCATATTTTCTGCATGTTTCAAACTCAACTTGAGTTTACTTATCATTTGATAATTCATGGTGCATATAATTTTATTGAATATTTTTTCTATTCTATTTATAACATGAAGTGATAACAAAATAAAACTGGAGTGTGTTTGCATTTTTTTTTATTTCTAAAAAAATAGAAATTCATAATTTTCATTTCTTTTCTTAATATCACATGAAGTACTTAAATAAATATAACAATATGTTATAATAAAAAACATTCCTAATTTTATATAAGAATAAACGAATTCCATCTGACTAAATTAATCCTAGCAAATATAGTGTTAACGTTCCTCAGGTTGTGTCTATTGCCAAAATAAGTTATTTACAATTTGCACACCACACAGTCTAATACAAACAATAAAATTTTGACGATTGTGTAAATTACTTCAATTCAAATGTGTGGTGAAACATTTGATACCTTTCCAAGCAAATTTTCAACACATTTCTCAAAATGAGATTTAGCTATTTGAAAAGTTTGAATTATCTCCAATTTTTGAAGTGTGCATTATCAGAACGTACAGTCAACAATGATCAAGCTACACATTAAATGCAGAGTAAATAATTGCAGTAAAATAAAATGAAAACATTCGATAGTGAACTGAATATAGAGAAAATTGAAAAACAGTCTATTGTAATAGCTACACAAACGGAACTTTATTAATGTGGATTTTACTAGTTGATTCAGTGTCGGATTTACCTGTAGGCGATGAAGACTCGCCTCAGGGCCTCCAGGAAAAAGGGCCCATTTTTGATGAATTATTATAGTTTTTCTATAACGATCACGAAATTTAAATCATTTTTTAAAGAAAAAAAGGCATTTGTTTACACAAAAGCAAATTTTATTTCCTAAAATTACCCATTTGTCTTTTATTTTATTGAAACGAATATTATATATCGATAATGAATGATAGAATTATCGCCTACAATACTTTTTTTATTCAATTTTAATGAGTTGTGTGCAATGGGTACAGGTTTGGAACCCTGCCCTTTATATTTATATATGTAATGGGGCTCATGGAAATCTTTCAGCGTCTAGTGAAGTAAATCTGCCGAGTTGAAATGATCCGTGTTTTGAATATAAAGCATTTACAAAAATATAGAAGTGTTTGGCCAAAATGTCCATTTGATTTTTAAGTTTTCATTGCTCGATCAATATGTTTCATGCTATCTTTTGTAAGTTGTCTGTGTCAATTTAGTAACTGTAAAATTTCAAGTCTTTTCATCACCATCTGATTTTATTGCTCATAGTTTATAGGAATATGAAATTTGTTAAACATGTTTGAAAGAAAATGATACATTCATATTTAATCGACATAATTTGTCAAATGTTTTTCATGCCAAACATTTATATTTATTTTGTAAAAGATTGGAATAAGTCATTTTCGACGCATGCAGGTCAAATTTATTTTGACTTATAATCTTAAGATATAACATAATTTACGAGAAGATAGCATGAAATATATTTCAAGGTTATAAATAATCATTTTCATTACGATAGATTTCTTTGAATCGAAAATTGTGTGCACCAAATTCTCTTTTTGCACGGATTCAAGAAAAAGAACCGATTATTTTTTAACATTGATTTTTTACACTTATTGGAATGCATTATGTGCATACCGTAAAAAATGAATTTACATCTGATAACCAAATTTTTATTTAAAATCAATGAAACAAAAAATGGAAATTTTATTCAAGATACGCTTGTAGATAAATCGCCAATAAAAATTTCCAGCGAGAAAGTGATTTTTCGCCACAAAAAAACCACAAAAAACGGGCACGTTTATTATCTAGTAGTGATACTGAATGACTACATAATTATGTTAAATATATATTTTAAATAATATATATAATAATGAAAAATTACCATTTTCAATTGCGTATTACTAGTTGGAACCTATCTACTATTTTTATATGAAGACCTTATCTTTTTTTGGATGGTAGTCTTTGGAATGTATCCCCCGTGCAATAAGAGAATTCGGTGTATTTATCGAAATCAGAAGAAAATGAAATATTTAATACCTTGAAAATAAAACAAATTCATTTAGCAACAGAGAAAAAAATAAAAAGCGCTAGCAAATAGTTTTATCGCATATTTGAAGTGAAATCAACCTGAAATGTTTTGTATATGTTCTGAATCATATTATTATTAAATAATTCAATTATAATATTGCTTATTTGATTAAGCGTTTCATCAATTAACAGTCGAATAGAAAACTCACCTGAAAGGTTCAAATACTTTGAATCCTAATATACAAAAACCATCAGGTTTTCAAAATGAAAGAATCAAACACATCAATTATATTGTAAATTCGCCAACAGAAGACAGATCATTCAAAATATGCAACGCAAAATAAAAATGAAGTGTCGCAATATGAAGCAATAGCAATGTTGATTTAGCCCAATGAACAATCGCGTGATAGTAAAGGGAAAGGAATAACGAAATGACGGGAAGGATAAGCAATGGAGATCACATATTTATGCATAAAAATAAAATATAAATAAAAGTCTCAATATTCATATGTAGCAAATATAATTTGTAATCAAATTAATTATGTTGAAATAACAAATTGTGGAAAAATATTTTTTTTTAATAAGGAAAATTACATATGAGCATTATCATTATATTTCATATCTGCAATAAAATTTCGCTTGAGTTTAGTATTGTATATTACACATAAAGGACATAAGTATTGCAAAAAAATAATTGACGCACAGCAAACATTGGTATAATTCAATCATGGCATGCAGACAATATTTTTCTCGTAGTAAACAAATTTTGGAAAAGAAATTTTGAGCCATAATTAAACTAATTACTCGCTAATATCTCATGACAAATAAAAAATCATAAAAGACGAAAAGAAAATAATTACCAACACCAATAACGTTAAGGCTTGCTTCTGTTTAAAACAAATTTTAGTTTGGGTATATCTCAAAATTTTTAAAATTAAGACTTTCAAGAAAAAACCAAAAAAATGTCTCTTTCAAAATGTAATCTATATATAAAAAAAAACATTTAACAAATTTTATATTACTTTAAATATACGGGAATATTTTTATGCGATGAAATTTAAGTAAATTCAATGTTCATATGATAAAACCACACTTGAATCTACCTAAATCAACTGTAACTTGTGTAGACGCACATCTTTAAGCATCATCCTCAGTAATATCTCCGTATTCCCAAATAGCGAGCCGAGCCTTTTTAGCTACCTCTTGCGCAGCTCGGTAATCACTTATTAACTTTTGTAATCGTCTCTCATGACGATTCTGTACCATCAATAAACCTTCCGAAATGAGATTCTTGATGACATCATTATTCGAAGTGTCCATCAGAGTCACCTCAGGAATGTGACCTTTGCTTTCAATGTTCAGGAGGAGTGTTTGATTGAGGAGATCTTGCGAAAGAGCCTTAATCGCCATGTCTTTGTGGTCGCTGTCTGACGGGAAATTGATGCACGCCAAACTGTATTCCGTCGCGTAAGGCTTATCGGTGATGAACGATGATGGTAACGCAGCACAACTCGAAGGATGAATTACCTGTCGATAAAAGTTGAATTAGTATTCGAATAAATGCGTCTAAAATGAAAAGTATATGTGTATTTATTTACCTCGCGGTTACCATAATCGATGTATAAAACGGATACGTTTGACCCTTGCACTCTTTCAACCTTAGCCCTGTACCAATGATTGTCGAAACTAAAGCGGGCTGCACAAAGATCGCCCTTTTTAGGTGTGTACGAGCCGGGTAATGGAGGATCAGCAGTGAAGTCTTGATGCAGCTTGTGCATCAAAGCTTCTAATTTCGGACCCTGTTCAGTGTTCTGGGCATAAAATCTACCCTCGGGCGAAACTTCGGTGATGAAAACCTTTTCTAGGTTAATCTTTCTTTCAATAATTTTAGCATCGTCACTGCGCTCTTCCTCTTTGGGAGTCTCGACATAATTCTTCCAAATATTCAATTTATTGACCTTGGCGTAGTTTTCGGCTGCTTTCAATGCGCCTTTATGCTCTGATCTCTCGGCCGTAGAATGAACAGTGGCTAACCCTTCTCTCACCAGTGCGACGGACAAATTGACGTCATCTACCCACAAATATCCGATGAAACCTCCTACTTTGTCCATGCTTTCAACAGTGATATTGACTTCTCTTTGCATGCACTTTTCTTTAGTGAAATTCAAAGCCTCTTCGCCGTACGGCTCGGCTTCTTGTATGGAACCTCCGCCTGCGCTTGGTCGTGCTCCACGAGGGCAGCTGATACCCCCGAGTAGGAATGTAACAAGACACGAGTCTTTCGAAATGAAAAGCTTTAATCTCGAACCGCTCGTTACGAATTCGACGACGGCTTCTTGTTTCGGGTGTCTCATCAGAGTTTGTAAATTACTCTTCGCTAGAGCGGGTTCGGCACTAATGTATGGAACCTTTCTTAGTGTATATTCCTTTTTGGAATACACGCCAACAGCCGATTTTTGAGCTTTTATTTCAGCTTCCAAAAGAGCATTGTAAGAAGCGCTTCTTTGGTCGTCGTCAGAACGATGACGCACAACATATGCTAATCCTTTGGAGACCAGATCGACGGCAATATTTCTAAAAAATATAACAGCGAAAATTCAATTAAAAAATAACGAAGAAAGTATCCGGATGAAAAAAAAGTTTTTAAAACGTACGTTTTTCCAATCATGACTGTGCAGCATGTTTTTTCAGGTAAGTTTTCTCTAGTTGGCTGAATATAATCAACAGATATGTTAACTTTTTTACCTATCAGTGCTTTTCGAAGTGTTTCTCTCGCTTCGAACATCCATGGAATGTCATAAAGAGGACGGAAACCTTTCGGTCTTTTAGCTCCCTTTCCATCTTCATCAGCCGTCCTGAACATAAGAAAATAAATAAGGAGTTATTAGCAATAAATTTAATTGAAAATTTTCCAATGTTAATAAATTTTTCTTACTTTTCTTTTGGAGGACGAATGCTAGACAAGAATATCTTTTTAATGGTGCCGTTTTGCTGTTTAACAGCTAACGAATCACCGTTGATGATTTCCATGACAACTCCAGTGAATTCTTTGTCTTTGATGGGAATAGCTGGGGTAGAGGGCACATAGTTTCGCCATATGCCCAAACGTCTATCTTGAGCAAATTTTTCTGCTTCCCTTAAAGCAATAATATCTGAGAACAAAAGCATTCTAATTAATATTTACTGAAAAAAGCCAAAAAAAGACCATATTATTTATTAATAATAAACCTGTTTTTGCGTATGTGAGTGACCACTCGACACAGCGGGCGAATCCTCTCTTTAAAAGGACCTCAGCAATATTTCCACATGGGTGAATAATAGACCCGATGAAATTATTGTTGTTCATAGTCATCAACACGATTTCGCAGTCTCTTTGAAGGAGATGTCGTTCGACACAATATTTGGCCTCATCTTGTTGATCGGGCGTATCGTCTTTTTGTTCTCCGTCGCCTTTAGCTTCCGATTTAGATGTGGTACACTATTGGAACAAAGCAAATGCATAATTTTTTTATTTGAAAATTATTATATTGACGATTGATGGGAAACACTTACCCTGATGCCGGAAATCATGAGGGTTATGTAATAATACACATTATTGTCTTCCGGCATGATGAAAGCTCTTACTGTAGAGCCATCTCTGACGTGTTCGATGATGGCTTTTAATCGGCCGTAGTTATATTTGGCCACATCTCTGTCGTGGGTCCAATGAACATCACGTACAGGTTTCTATAAAATAAAATATTATTTAACATCATATTGCGTTAGGAAATTATCTATGTCTGTGAGAAAATTACCTGTGGGTTTCCGTGTCGCCCTTTTCCATGCGCTTTAGCCACTTCTTCGCACTTCAAAAGGTTGGCAATATCAGGGTTTTTCGGATCGCCACGGATCGTCACGAGTCCCTCACTGACCATGAGTTCGTTGATATTTTCACCCTGAGCATTTTCTCCCAAATAAATAATACCCTTTTCCATATTTGCATTGGGTATCTTTTCTGCGGTGAACGATACTTTCTGCCCAACCAACTTTTTTCTGAGAAACTCCCGAGCTTCCCATGCCCATGGTTCATCTTTAGTAGCAGTTTTATTTCTGGAAAAAAGTTTTTTTTAAATAACATTTGAATATTTGATTTAAGAAAACTTTTTTTTGAGACTTACTCGCCCGCAGGACGACGTGCTAACTTAGGGGCATTTATACCCAAAAGATTTAGTTGTCTCTCTAGAGGTGGTTCATTGACTCTGGGAGCACCCCAAATTTTCACTGAATCTCCTGACAAAACCTGGAATAAAAAATAATTTTTACAATTTGTTTTGACGTATAATAATTATGGGGAACGTTAAATCATTTCACTGCTATAGCAGTCATAACCGAAAAATCAGCATTTAAAAAAAATTATAAGGAATATCATGAATTTTATTGTTTAAAAAAATACTAATCGATATATTTGATGCATATTTATAGTAAAAAATGCAGTTACGGACATTTATATGAGTATTTCTAGAGGTAAAAGCAAATTGCAAAATGGTAGATACACAATAAAATTCATATTATTGCAAAAGTCAAAACCATTGTGTTGGGCTTAAGTAATGATTCGACAAAAATTAAAGAATTGGACTTTATTGCAAATTGCGAAACATTTCAAATTTCAAAAAATTAAAACAATAGCAAACCATAAATTATGGAAAAGGATGATTTAACAAAATTAAAAAGCTAGATTTTATACAAGTTGTGAAATACTCCAAATAGTCAACTAAAAATCAAATTATTAGAAAATTAATGTATCGACGAAATATAAGTAAACATGTGATTGAATAGCAACAGGTTTTTATTTGAAGAAATCACGTATACAATAGAGAAATTTTAGAAACGACAAAAACCCTCAATCATTCCATATGAAACCTTTCCGATACCAAGTTCGGACACATTATATTATCTATGTTAGTCAAAGTGTACTTCTCGGTTAAAATATAGTTTGACTAGTTAAAATATATTTTGTCTAACCCACGTAGTAATTCCATCTGACACAATGGAAATATGATTTAACTGGACAGAGTCAGACAATGTGTATTTTAACGTTAACTAATAAGCCAGGGTTCACAACGCCACTGGTGAACTGTCTTGAAGTCGCACGTATTTAGTGTTTGAAACATTGAGAAGAATGATTATAGTTAATAGTTAAATGTAATATAATTCTAGATTGTATATCGTTCCTGAATTGTTGAAAAAAATGAAGATTTCCTCAAAAAAATACAAAGAAATGATAAATATTGTTGAGTTGAGTAAGTTACATCAAGTAATTAAGTATAATTTTAGTATTTTTGAATTCTGAACTGTTTTTCGATAAAGTATCATTATTAACATTGTAATAAATCGGCGATATGATTATAATGGTACAAAAATTTCCCTTGTCCACTAATATGGGCCATTAAACGTCACTTGTCCATTAATATGGACTCGGAACTAACGTTTTCGCGACGAATGCCTCGTCGAGATTATTCTATTGTTAAAATTTTTTCAATAATCAAATTTAGAAGTAAAATATACAGTTTAATTATTTTCAAATATCTGAAAAGTCAAGTTGAAAATACACTACAACTAGTGAGCCCCAGTTAAACTGTATTTTCGTCTGTTGAAATATACCTTAACTAGACAATACATTTTAACTAAAACGTCAGACAAAACATACTTCAACTAATAATACGCTTCGACCGTAACATCCACACACCTAAAAAGACTCCCAACGCAAAATCACACACCGCAAACAATCCATTCGAGGTTACCCCGTAAGATAAGTACACCACAAAACCCGATTATTCGAAACAAACGCATAAAAAAAAAACACCCAATACTAAACGGGGTAAGCGCCATGCCCGAAAAGCCTCCACGCTTCCATACGAGAACCGCGACAACAAAAAGGCGACATATGGAGCCCCAAAGCCGCCGAAGACCGACGAATCCGAACCACTGCGGAGGCCTATGGGGGGGCGCAGGCCGATCGCGCGAGACCGTCGAGGGTTTCATTCAAGATTACGGCTTCTAGTGCGGGGCGGGTTGATGGGGGCGCGCGGGTTCGGTACCGCGGATTTCGACGGATCGATTGTTTCGGGACGAAAGGGGGCGCTCGGGGGGCTCGGGGCGGAGCGCTAACCTGCTTGACGGTGCCGTGCTGGAGGGTCATCGTGAGCGGTGGAGGCACGTGGCGCGACGTCAGCAGCGCGCGGCCAAGTGGAGCGCTCGCCGTGATGATGTGTTGGCCTGTCGTAAGAGCGAGCTGTGCGGCCTATGTAGGATTGCCAACCGTGACGTCCCCTGTGTATATAATAGCGGATTTTTGTGTGTGTGTTCGTTCGTGTGTTTGTTCGTTCGATGTCGCTCGCGAATTTTATAGTAATATGGTGTTTATGCGTGTGCAGTTAGTGTTTATAATATGATGCTTGTTACCTACTGCCTTTGGCTTTGTTTATATGTCATAATTGTGAAAATAATAAATGAATTGGTTTTATTGACTAAATATTTAATATTCAAATTGAGTACGGGTATCTATTTATACTATATACTATAATCATTATTCACATCATTCTCGAGCTCGAAAATCGCGACCTGCAAATTTAGTCATTATATTATTAATTATAATTATTAATAACAGCTATAATCTTTGTAATTTTTATTTTATTACGTAATGGTATGGTTATAAATTCACAACCGATGTTATCAACATCGGGCCTATATACATTATCCTCTATATATAACAAAGGGACATAGACTTTTCGCAAGGGAACGGTTATGAAATATTTTTGTAGAGATTTAATTTTTTTATATATAATTACGTAATTCATAGCCGATGTTATTAACACCGGGCCTATATACTAGTATTATATAGTACTACAGTGTTTCCCCGAAAATAAGATCCGGTTTTATATTAATTTTACACTTGAAAACTGCACTAGATCTTATTTTTGGGGTAGGTCTTATTTTAAAACCATCTTTCAAAAAACTTTTTTTATATAATTAAAAAAAAGTATGCAATGAAAAATGTAATGACAAATTACATACAATATATCAAAAAAATAATAAAGAAAACAATTTGAAACAATTTTTACGTTGGTTAAAAAAAAATTACGTTATAGGGAGGGTCGTTATAAGAGGGTTTTCTGTATTATAATTAATCATAATAATTTTGCTGTTATTATTCTTTCTTCAAATATTAATATTATACTCACTTATCTTACTTTGGAGCAAATGATGTTTTTCACAGTTTAATATTGCAATAGTTCAATAATAATCAAATCACTAGAAAAATTGAAAAATTCTTAAGAATTAATATTGGGAATCTCAGGCGGATTGAAAAAAATACATATATAAAAAGTGAATCTTTTATTAGAATTTATAAAGAGTATGCGTAATAACTATAAATAAATATTATAATGAATATTCTTTTTCTTATACAAATATAGAATATATTAACAATTTATAACATATCACTGGAATAAATAAATTGATCAGATATATCATAACTAAATTAAATAACATACTTTTCAATTCGATTATAAACAAATTATACAAATAATCATATCAACTAATCAAAATTTATCAAATAATAATCCAACAGCAAATTGGGAAATTGCAATGAACTAAACATTTGATTTCATAAATATTTCAACAGAGTAAGATTTAATGACTAGGTTTCATTTAAGTTTCTTTAAACAATATTCGAAATATATTTCTAGCAAGACTTTGTACTCAGTTCAATGAAAAAATCAAACAAGATAATTTCATGCTAATTAATACTTCATTATAGATATCAAAATTAACGGAAATATAACTAAAAATCATTATCAAAATATCGGCATGCATTTTTTTGTAGAAAGAGGCATATTTAATTTTAAGTAAAACCCTCCAGATAATGAAATTGTTTTATAAATCATATTAAAACATTAACTACAAATTATGCCACTAGCATATGATTTTGATCGTTAACAAGAAAATGGTGAACGAACATAGTCTTCTTTCGAATATAATCGAGCTTTGATTTGTTCTGAGGCGGATCTCTCAAAAATATAGCGCCGAAAAGACTTGCTAAAGTTTTAGAATCAGTTCCATTCTCATTGCTGTATTTTAAAACTTCTTGCAAAAAGGAACATAAGTAGAGAAAAACCATCTTTTTCGTTTCGGGCAGTTGCGATACCAATTGTTTGCACAAAATGTAATTACTGGAAGCGTTAATGCAAGCAAAATGGTGATTGTACGGAATTATAGGCTCGTCGGTACTCTCCAGTAATAAAAGTAAACCTTCTGCGATAGAATTAACAGTGCCAGGTAAGCGAGACTCAAATCCGTTATCAAGGCAGTCGCGAATAAGCAATATTTCGGAATGACGACCAGGTTGTTTGAACAAATTCGGTTCTTTCAGTCCATATTTATAAATGTGATCGATCAAAAACCATATTTCTTTCGGCACAAAGTACGGATTTTCTAGTTTAGGCACGTTGGATTCGACTAATTTTTCGAAGTTCGCTTCTCTGACGGGCATTTTGAGATTGATCAACGTTTCGATAGATGTCCCGAAGGTACTCTTTTCGTATACTCCGTTCACAGTGATGAATATATCTTTTCCGCCTTCCAAATGTAAAACGAGAATATCGTATAGTTTATCTTCGCCAGAATTGAGTTTGTAAGCGGATTTCTTGTTGACGAACACTTCGAGTTTCACGTCGCATTTCTCTCCGGGGAGCATACATTTGAGATGAGGCTCCACGTTCAGCCAGTCCTTACAATATGTGGACTCTTCGAGTTTTTTGATGAACTGGAACCGCACTGGGACTTGGCCGGTGTTGGCGATGCACAACTCTCGCGTTTGAGGCTCCAGATATTTGACGTTGTTGAAATGTATTTCGATCGGTTCGACGGTGACGTGAGGCAAGAATTCATTTTCTAATTTGTCCAGTTTTTTGATAACGTCTTCGTGCACCTTTCGATATTTTTTGACGTCGATGACTCTCACTTTGGATTTGAAAACTGCGCTGACCGGTTTGTGGTCGCTGATCTTCAATTTGGGGTGACTCTGATAGCATAATTGTTCGATGTTTTCGCTTTTCCAAAATATTCTATCACACCAGGCTGGAGCTCGGGCTTTTTCGCTGGAATCCCAATTATCCGTTCCCGGATCGTATTTGTACGTCGGTTGGAATGTTATAGGTCCTTCTATGAATCCGCTCAGAACATTATTAGCGGTGTGTTGAGATCTTAGTTGATCGGCTGTCAAGACAGCTTCGATATTGTTGTTGTTCAAATGATTTTTCACAATCGCATGACTCATATCGGTTATTCTGTAATTCAAGTCGCCGAGCCAAATAATCTGATCGTGATCTTTTATCGTTGCGGGGGGATAAATCCGCGTGAATTGAGTTCTATCACAAATATCTTGGTAGTCCTGATTGCGTCTTTCATACTCTTCAACATGTGCAGCCAAATGTGAATTCACGAAACAAAATGAGGTGTTGTGAAGTTCAAATCTGATCGATACTCCGCCTTTGTTGCCCATTTTTCCCATGATTCCAGTGCCGACTGTATCACTTGCTATGTTTTTTATATAGTCGATGTGTTGCTTTTGAATGAACACAATCAACATCATGCCCACTAGTCGGACGAGTTCAATTTTGACGTATTGAGCTCTCGGATCGAGTCCAGCTGCGACTGCATCGTACCATTCTGTTTCTCGAGTCGTCGAATCGAATAAAAGTGCTTCTTTGGAAAGATCCAACTCTTGGAAGCCCACCGCGTAAATGTCTGGCGGCGTCGAATCCGAATGAAGCCAAGCTTGGAGTGGTATAGTTGGCGGTTGTCCATTAACATTCCATGTCCCAACGAAAATTCTGAACAATTGTATGAAAGTATAGTCGTCTTCTTTCATTTGCATCTGATATTTGATAATGCTATCTCTGACAGCAATCGGCGTGATTCCTTGCGCAATATTTTGCCTTGAAACAACAATATCGGGACTCTCCATCTCAGACGAAGATAAATCAGAAGTGGTTTTCTTTGTGCCCGAATATTTGTGCAACCAAGTGAATTGTCTGGCTTCGGGAAACTTTTCAGCGAGATCGATGCCTCTGAACAATTCGTCGATGAACTCAGCAGTCGATTTACCATGCTTAAGTTCGAATAGAAGCTTGAGCTTCTTCGACGAAATTGTGACGTACAATAAACATTCAGAATCAGAGCTGGCATCGTCGATTTCGCACTTGAAATTAGCATCGACAGGAAGCACCCTTTCTATTGACAGATCGGAGAAAGATTTAGGGGGCGACGACATGGAGAGGAGGACGAAGAGGGCGTAGTCGTCTTGGGAGGACACGAGGGCTAGTACTCGGTCGCGCCTCAGCCACTCGGGCCCCACGAGGGCGGCGTCCCCGAGCAGGGCGGCGACGCGCTCTCCGCTGGTGAATTTTGCGGCTACGGCCGCTGCCAAGCTCTCTGCGCCTTCGCTCATGATGGCTGATGATGATGATGAAGATGTCCGTTTCCGAAGTATTCGGACGATTGCAGATGATTTTCTTTGACAATGATGTTTTTTGGAAAAACTCTTCCACCTCAAAACGACGCCAGTAGGCAACTGTCAAATTGAGCGGTACAGGTTAGAAAAATGTCGTAATACATTTTTTAATACGGCTAACTCGGTTATAGATTTGTATTTTTTACGGGATTAAAATTATTAAATCCCCTATCCCCTATATATAATTACGGATTTCTGTATGTGTGTCTGTTCGTCTGTCGTCTGTTCGAATGACGTTCGTGACTTTTTCGGGAATATGGTCTTTATGCGTATAAAGTTAACGTCTATAATATGATGCTAATTACGTTCGCGACTTCGATATTGTATTATGGTCTTTATGCGCATATAGTTGACGTCTATAGTATGATGCTGCCTCTGGCTTTTCCTATACAGATAGTCCTCAACTTACGACGGAGATAGGTTCCTGAACTTCGGTCATAAGTCAAATCTGTTTAATTATTATTTTTTTCGGTAGTTTTACTTACTTTATTAATACAATAATGAAATAATAAATAAATAACATTTGAAAACTTTCATTATTTGAGTCCATCATTTCAAATTTGGGTGCTAATGCGTTTGACGGACGCCAGTTTTGTATCCCAAATTTTTGTATTCCTTGTTTAATTAAATTACAAACAACAGCCATTTCTTTCAATACGATTTTTTTTATGGTTCTACATTCCTCCGTATTTGTTTCTCACATCCGCTTGAGATTTATCATTCAATTTAAAAAAAATTATTAATTTAAATAATTTATACTATTATTTTTTTCGGACGTAAATGCGAATTGTCGTAAATCGAGGACTATGTGTATGTCACAAATAAATAACAAATGAACTATTTCGATTTTATTAATTTAATATTAAATATTGTAACGCGATGCTCTCCCAGTTGGCACCCCTGACGATGTCCACCCTTATCGTAGGTTGCCACCCTGGCAACCCCCACCCCTGCGCGCCCCCATGCGCGGGCGCACCCGTTCATTCCCGCTCGTGACGTCGTGGAGAGTAGTTATCTGTGCAGAACCCACCCCCAATCTCTGTGAGCCGACGTGCATTTGTTTTGTGCGTTCGGTACTCCGTTACATCTGGCGCCCATACTCGAGGGCACATTTCTACATCCAGCGTACGAGCTAGCAGAAAACTATGGCTGCTACGAGGAATCCGGACTTGGAAACCGCGCGAGAGGTTAGTCCGCAGTCCGTAACATCGCCTGACGCTATCATGCAGCAGACGATGTTGATGATGGCCGAGTCGCTCAGGCTAGCCGTGCAGATGAACGCGCGGCTCGCACCGACTTTGGCCACGTGCTCTTCACGCTTTGGTGGTGAAGATGACGAAGACGTGGACACTTTCATCACCGAAATAACACATTACATGAAAGCCACGCGGATCAGCGAGGATGCAGCCCGCGACGGCCTCGGCGTGCTGTTGAAAGGGCGGGCGCTGTCATGGTGGA
>JAOXNN020000034.1:538537-576052 GCA_028571205.2 Hydropsyche betteni | reverse complement strand
AATAACATACACTTCCCTTCATTTACAAGTTTTCTTATTGTCTTTTTGATTCGGAATTATCTATTGCTAAAAATTAATCACCGTAAAATACTTCTATTAATGTAAACCTGCCTCAAATTTTTTACGAAAAAATATATGTATACCTTCATAAATGATGGTCATAATATGATGATTCACAAATGATTGTCATAATATGATAATTATAAAACTGCCTTAGGGCATGAGGAGATTATATGTAAATTGAAATACATACAGACAGGCTATGTATAAAATGTATTTTTATAAGCAGTTGTATTGAAATTTCCACATCAACAATATGTCAGTTCAACAGATGCAGATAGATGGATTCGTAAACAATTAGTACACAATCTCAATGCGACGATCATGTTAATCTGCACTGTTACAAGCGAATTAACTTAGTATATCATATCTATATTCAAATACTGTTCAATTATAGGAGTGCCAAGTGTTGCCCATTGATCTAAAACATAGTTGGTACTTAACTGTGATTGAAATGCTTTTTTGATACATTATTATACAAATATAACGTGTGCCTTCAGTCCATTCTTGGGCATAGAAATTTAAAGAATATTATATTATCAGTAAGTTGTTCTGAATTTTTTGTGTTGAATTGAAACTAACACAAAATATAATGGGATTTTGATATGCAAAAAAAGGTACTTTTAAAATCGTTTTGCTGAACATGGAAACGTGTTGAGCAATTGTTATCACTGCCTTTGAATAACAAGTGCCTATTATATTAAGAAAAAAAGATGTATTTTGCAGATACTGATGTTACTTAGGTTTATTGGCTTTTGAATTCCACTTTTTTCGTTGTGGAAAAAAAAGTGTAATCCTTCCTCTTTCAATTGTCAATCTTTTATTATTATTATCAAGCTAATCATTTTTTTCACAATGTATAATTTATACTAACTAACATGAAAAGACAAGCTTTGTGATTTTTCAAATGTGTACATTAGTCAAAACATTTTACATATACTTAATTTTTTTTATTAATTTATTAACTCATCTATTTTTTATTTTGGAAAACGAAACATTACATTTTGTTTTATTCATACTCACCTTTGTGTACTTATTACGAATACTTCATACTCTTAAACAATCTCTTTTGGGATTGAAATATTTTGTACTTATTGAATTTTTATTGGTTTTTTTTTTTCAAATTTGAACGTCTTTTTTAAACTATACTAATTAACACTATAATGTAATAAATATCGATAGAATTGCACATTAGATTCTTTTCACTTATTTTTTGAGCTTATAAAAATTATAGCGTCCAACTTTGAAGTATAACTTTTTAGAGTCGTCAAACATGTACACAACTGGAATAATGTACTGTCGAAAGTATTATATATTATCTTTACGTGTTCGTTTTATATTAAAATGTAACTTTGAATATCGGATTATGGAAATCGTTTATTGCTGAAATGTATTATTGTTTTCGTAGTGTCTTTTACTGAAAAAATTAAATTACAGACACAAAAAGATATTTTTGTAACCTTGGTATCTAATTTTTTTTATTATGGTTGAAATTATTCAAATCGAGTTATCAATATTGAATTTATACTATGTTGAAAATGTTTGGAAATTTATATTTTCTTCCATTGTTTATTTGTAAATAAGATATATCTTATATTATCTTAGTTTGATATAAAAAATCTATGGTATATTTTCACTTATGGTTAAATAAAATAATATATTTTAAGACTCACTTCTCATACAATTATTAGATTCATTTGTGTAATTTTCTGTTAAAAAATACGTATTTTATTATTATACATGTTTAATTATAATGATTTTACTACATAAAAATATTACGAAATGAATTAGTATGAAAATTTGTGATTATACATAATATATATTACATATTATAATTATAATATCATCAGAATTTAGAATCATTGAGATTTTTCACTCACATGCTTTATAAATATACAATTTTACTCATCTTTAATATTTTCACAACAAAAGTCAATAATTTGGATATATTTTTGTAAATAATATTCAAATGTATTCCTCACATGTATTTGAAAGTGTAACTTTTTTGAAATGTTTATTTATCATCCACATTCCTGTACTAAGTCAGTGTTGATTTACTTTTTTCTATCAAATATGAAAATTACAAGTTATCGTCTGTTTTGATGATTTTTGTGATAAATCTTATTATTACCATTTAATATAGTTGTATTTTAAGTTTTATTTAACTAGTTAATAATTTCGTATATTTGAATCAATATATAAACTGTCACATTAACAATAACAAGTATATTTTAGTATACACATGCATAATTTTATATTTTGTTTACAAATATTGTATTATATTTTTTCAAATATAAGGCGCATCCTTATTTTTACATCTTCCATGTAAGAAAAATTTAATTTATTAAAACTATTCTAAATCAGAAATTAACGTAACGACAATAAAAATATAATATCATTTACGTGCTTCATTTTCTGTAAATAACGTCAAATTTAAAAATGGCAAAAATAACATGCGTCTAATAATTAGCAAAATACAGTATTCATATTATTTTTGATGACTGAATATTTTTTATTCAATCAAAAGGAAACAGTATACACCCAATCCTCTTTTTACATGGAAAATATGTTCCAGAGACTACCATGTAAAAAAATGTATGGTGAACATATATCAATTGGAGATATGATCCATCAGTATATTTGAATAGAACTTCCACCCAAATACACTTAATAAAACATGTGTAATGTGGAAAAAAACATCGAATTTCTTTATTTAATCGTATATTGGCCTGCACCGAATCTTACCATTTTGGCATAATAATACTTTTTTATACTGTGTTAATGTGAATGTAAAAAAAGGATGGGGTATATTAGTCTTGAAATTTATATTTTCTATTTGTAACAATCATTTTGACATGTATGCGAATCATCCAATGTTAAACATATCAAATATCTCAAAATTCAATACTTCGTAAGATATCTCATACTATATATGAATTTTATGATTTTTTTTTTATTAATTGCATTTTCTTAAAATATGTGCTTTGATAAGAGAAAATCTTACTAATAAAATATCTTTTATATAGACTATCACAAGATGAATCTCATAAATAGATCATGATTTTGTTTGTACAATATTTTCCTAAATATAATCTTCTTCAACGCATAATTATTAATGGAACCAATTTATCGAATGTGATATGTATAATTTTGGTTGTGATTCAAATTTATCAATTTTGGATTGTATTCATTTTCGAGACAACACAATAAATAAATCTGTTAATAAATATTATTCGTTCAATTATTGATCTTGAAACCTTGTTAATTAATTTCCTTGGAATTATTTCTACAAACACCATTTATAATACCTTCAATTGCTTGAGTTCAAGTATCGTTGAACTTACATTAACTCGACTAGCAAAGCAAAAACACCTTTGCACTCTTATTTATTTCTTATTCGTATATTATGTCGAACTAGACTCGACATAGGAGCTATAAAGGTTAAGGTAAGGTGCGCTGAGTTGAGAGCAACGATGCTGCTTCCAAGGTTAATGTATCACTTAAAGATCTCGCCTCCGAATCTACCTATAGCATATTATAGTTCTAGGCTATGCTAGTTGAGCTAATGTGAGTTAAGCCATGTACACATGTTTAAAATATGATTGCGAGGCGACTGCACCATCTCAGATGTCAGTCTCCCTATGACAGTTTTCTACTTGGAGCTCCGTGTCAGTAGATGAAGGGCTGGTGGTAAGTTCCATCGTTATAAAGACATCGCGAAGCAGAGCATGGAATCTCGATGCATACCGTTTTAATGCCATCGGCCATTTGTACTGCATTATCTGCTACCAGGTCTTCAAAAGAAAGCTCGGCATTGTGTCATGGGGGTGCTGTTTACTGACAGTATCGCTGTCAGCATATCGTCGATTACTATAAGCCATAAGCGTATTGTAATCGAAAAAAAACAAGGGTGAATAAATAAAACATTGTTATATGTGGTATTTATTATTTTATGATTTTATTATGAATCAACAATAAATTACAAATAAAAAAAAACAGATCTACATGATTTTTTTCATAATGTATTATGGATTTGACAAATATGTACCAAAACTGAATGTATTAATTTATACAGGTATTAGAAAATTATAATTGTATTGCATTTCCATTATAAAATTAAATATATGTACAGAAGTATAAGTAAAGACAAATAATACAAAATTTTACCAAGTGAATTAGCATGTGGTGATAATATATAATACATATAGTGAACCCCCCGATTATTCGAAAATGAATTATCTAGTTTGTAGATTATCCATGCATGATAATCTAAAAAGTTCTGTTATTTAATAATAAAAATATCTCACGATCTCTTGTGAACGCCTCTAACTTCCGTTTCAATTTAGACAATTCTAATAAAGCATCGAAATGTTACTCGTTCACAAATAATTTAATTTATTAACATAAACATATTTGTATATGAATGTCTCCCAACATATCATATTGGAAGATGGGCATATTTTTTTTTATAAAAAGGAAGGCAACAGATTTTCTGAATTATTATACTATTGAAAATTTTATGAACTAAATGTTTCGAAGAATCATGAGAAAATGTAAGAATTTAATTTTGTATAGAGCAAATAAACTTTTGACACACTACTACTTGTTCACGGTAAACAAACTCCCGTTCATTAGCTGTGAATTTTATTTGCAAGTATAATATTTTAGAGAATTGCAAATGTCGAAATTTCATAAATACTAGTGCCTTACAACATGAAATAAATTATTTAATTTTTCAATAAAAATTACAAAATAATATCACACGTTGATAATATAAAGATATATCTTCATGTTAGAAATCAGTCAGCTTATACAATTTTGTATAGCACAGAAAATGTTTGAATAAATTGACTTGACAACATGTAAAACTCATTGCATTAAAAATTCAAAAAGAACACATTAACTGTGCATAATAATTTCCTTACAAGTTTTTTTGTGATAATTTTGATTTCGTGTTTAAAAAAATATCAGCTGACATGGAAAATGGATTTATATACTTTTGTTAAAATAGGACACAATACTTTTTCTAACTACACTTTCGTAAATTTGCTAGCATTCTTAGCGTTTTCTTTAAGAATTTTATTCTTCAAGTGATCTTTGTACTTGATGATACCGCCCTCCCACTTGGAACACATTCCGTTTTCGCACACCCAAATTTCTTCAGCAACCTGTACAACAAGCGAAAATAATCATAAAAAACACAATCAACAACACAACAACTCTACTTATGCAAATCTACAAAACCTGATTGATCAATCTGAAGTCGTGGCTAACGAGAACCATTCCACCTTCGAAATCGTTTATTGCATCGGCGAGAGCGTCAATAGTCTCCATATCTAAATGATTAGTAGGTTCATCTAGTAAAAGCAGATGAGGCACTTGCCATGCGAGCCAAGCGAATACGACTCTACATCTTTGACCATCTGACAATTGTCTTATCGGACACACCTATAAAATTTAAAATTTAATTATCTGATGTTAATTTATTACAGGGATTAATGAAAATCGATATGTACCTGTTGTCTGCCAGTCAATCCGTAACGACCGATAATTTTCCTCATTTCTTCTCGTTCTTTCACCTCTGGGAAAGCGTTCATCATGTATTCGAGAGGAGACAAGTCCAAATCTAGCAATTCGTGTAAATGTTGGTGGTAACGAGCAATTCTCAAGTGGGAATTCTTGCGAATCATCCCGGACGAAGGAACCAACTAAAAACATGAAAAATTTAATGTCTGATTCAATAATATGCAAACATATAAAAAAAAATAAACAATTTAAACTACCTCTCCGTACAACAATTTCAGAAGAGTAGATTTTCCAGCACCATTAGGTCCGACTAACGCTATTCTAGTGTCAAGATCCATTCCGAACTCTAAGTTTTTGTATATCCATGGACCATCATCAGAATAGCGAAAAGATACATTCTATTAAGAGAAAATGCAAATTAACGAATTGAGTATTTATGTATATGTTATGTTATAGATTAAAACAACTTACTTGCACCATAATAACCGGGGGTGGAACTTTACCACAACTTGGAAAATAAAAATTGAGGACTTTGTCATCCGAAACTTTTTCAGTTAATCCCTGAGCAACCATTTTAGCTAAAGTTTTTTCTTTAGATTGTGCTTGTCTGGCCAATTTTGCAGATCCGTGACCGAACCGAGCGATGTAGTTCTATTAAAAAAATAAAAAACATGTTCATTAAGAACTAATATCTAAAAATAGATATTTATATACGGAGGAAATGTAAAACAAACCTTCATGTGAGATATTTGATCTTGCTCCCAATTATACTGTTTCATTTGGTTTTCTAGTTGTTCCATTCGAGTTCGAACAAAGGTTTCATAATTACCAGTGTAATCTTTGAGTCGTTTCTTCGACATATGTATGATATTGGTACAGACGCCGTTGAGGAAATCTTGCGAATGAGAAATCAAAACCAATATTCGTTTATAACTGCAAAAAAACAAAACAATCATTATAAATTCTAATAATAAATACGAAAACACAGATAAAGAAGTCAAAACGTACTGTTTCAATTCTTCTTCTAACCACACACAAGCATCTAAATCCAGATGATTTGTAGGTTCATCTAATAACAACAGATGAGGTTTTACATACAGCGCTCGGGCAAGTGCTATTCTCATTCTCCAACCTGGAAATCACAGAAAAAATTAAAAAAAAACGAATCGAAACATAAAAACTACAAAACTAGAATTTAGAAAGTTAAATACCGCCAGAAAAATCTTTCGTTGCTTTATTTTGCATGTCTTTTGTGAAACCAAGACCATGAAGAATATGGGCCGCTCTCGCCTCGGCTGTGTCCGCGCTTATATCTTCGAGCCGTTCATAGACGTCCATAAGTTGATCCTGGGCATCTATAAAACATAAATAAATCGTAAACGCGTTGAAACCAATTTGATTATTTTAAAATTTTAGACACCCACCATCGTGGTCACAATGCGCCAATTCCTCAGCGAGTTTTTCCAATTTGACTCTTTCTTCGTCGACTTCCATGACGCACTGAATGGCAGTTTTATCGGAAGCAGGCATTTCGCGAGTCAAATGGAATATATCGATGTGATCTTGAATGGGCACTTCTCTGTTACCTAACACACTCAAAAGTGAAGATTTTCCTAAAATTATCAAATATACCGTCAATAAATGAAATAATCAAAATAGTAAAACTTTCTAAAGCAAGGTCCACACGATCAATATGATTTTGCTGAATTTTTGCATTCAAACATATGTATAGTTCAGACCTGACTTGAGAATTAATCATATTAATGAAATTGCTTTTTTCATGCACATAAAAAACATACGTAATCAATTTAGAAACATTTTTCATTTAACACAATCAATATAATTAGCATGAAATCCAATTGAAACATATTAATAAAATTATTTGAATAGTAAAAATATTGAAAATCAATAAAATAGATCGGAATATATGCATAAACATCAATATACAGTTTATTACGCAGCAACATGTATGCGTGAGTTAATCTAATATTTACATGAGAAAATAACGTTTTCGCTGCAAATAAAACACAAATGGAATCGCTCATAAAACGAGATAAAAGTGCTTACCACTGCCATTTAGTCCGATCAAGCCATATCGTCTACCACAATTAAGTTCTAAGAGGGTATCTTGTAAAAGCTCGGTGCCGTAAAACGTTATAGAAAAGTTAGCAATTTTAATATCTCTAGCGCGAGGATGAATTGCTAAACTTCCGGTGCACGATCTAGCTTCCGAATTGATTTTAGCTTCAGCGTCCAATTTCATACATAATAGCTCTGAAACGATACATCTATTTTAAATTACAGTCGTAACAATCATTATTACTAAACAAAAAGTATGTTACCTTCGGCTGTATACTGCTTTTCGTATCCATTTTGAGAAAATTTCCCATTCATGTCGCCTTGGTCATTTGATTGGTTTCCGGAATTGGGACCTTTCTTGCCTCCTCTTGCTTTTGCTGCATCTTTCTTTTTTTGTTGTTCACGTTTCTTAGCGTCGGAAGGCATTTTCGAATTTTATCTTGACAAAATAAAATCTATTAACATATTTTACATATTGTTGATATAGATATCCTTTGTTCGATAATACATTATGTTTTTCCAAAAAAAAATATTGATTTTTTATGAAATTCTGTTTTAATGAGTTAAGTAGAGCGATGCTAATAACTGAGAATTATATTTATGATGTACTTATGCTTTTTGGTTAGTTAAAAAAACACCTGATGAAGAAATATTTAAAATGTTTAATTTTTAGTTTTCTCCGTGAATCACTCAGTGAAATCAAAAGTGATAACGAAAGTTTCGATACAATTTCTGTAAAAACTAATTCAGGTATCCCCCGACTTACAACCGGAATTTTTTCTTTTAATTAATGATTTTTTTTAAATTGAATTAAAAATCTCAAGTGGATGTGAGAAGTAAATATGGAAGAATGTAGAACTGTCAAAAAAATTCGTATTGAAAGAAATGGCTGCTGCTTTTAAGTTAATTAATCAAGGAATACAAAAATTTGAAATGATGGATCCAAACAGTGAAAGATTTTCAAATGTTATTATTTATTAATCCATTAAAGTAATAATAGTAAAACTACCGAATAAAAGTAATAAAAAATAATACGTAAATAGTAATAAAAGTAAAACTACCGAAAAAAAACTAAATATATACATTCGACTTACAACCAAAGTTCAGGAACGCATCTCCGTCGTAAATCGAGGACTACCTGTATATATATTTCTAAAAAAATCTATCTCATTCTTTTTCGTACATTGGTATAACTCATCTAAAACGATTGAATTTCAGTTTCCAATATTTTAAAATTCTGGAAGACGTCACGCTGATTTTTACGAATACGGAAGGTTATATTGAAATTTTAAGCATTACCAACATAATAAAAAAAAAATTATAAATAAAATCATATAATTGGCACCATTTTGACAGCGTGTTAATAGGTTATGTACAAACGGGTAACGAAATCAATCAAAAATCAAAAGATAAACTCAACATTAAACCGCACGAAACGACCGATCGCGTCGCCAACTTTCGAACGAAACGGAAAACGAAACGCAAACGCCGAACAGAAAAAAAAACCGAACGCGTCCATCGTCGTCTTCGAGCGGGAATCTTCCTCGGCCGAACCCTTGACGCATGCCCATTAAAAAACCGAGCCCTCCGATCGATCTGGAACCTTCGACGACGGAAGGGCCGAAAGCGTCGCGGAATGACGCGAACGTCAAACCGGAACGGCTGTTTCCGCGACGAGCGCGGCCACGTGTTCGCCTCACCGACGTCCCCCCCCATCGAAAGCGGAACGTGCCCCATACAAAAAAACGACGAATCGTTTTTAAAAAAACAAAAAAACCATTAAAAATCGAAAAGAATGGTCAAGAGTCAGACGTGGAGGGCGGAGGCTCATCATGATCGTGACGACGATGATTGGGGAGGACGGGGTATTCGGTGAAAAAGTGTTTAATTATAAGAGGCTTGAGGCTTACTTGATCGATGGGGGCCTACGGAGACGGGAGTTGATGTGGCACGGACGACCGCACGCCGCCGCTGCTGCTCTCGCAATGGGGGGAAACGGTGACTCCGCCTGACGGCTGGTCAGTGTTGCCATCTTCAGAAGGCGCATGCGAAAGTGAGCTTTGTTTGCGTGTGACGGAAGGGGGGTGGCCGCTCGAATGAGGCGTTTTTATTTTATTTCGGGACTTGATGGACGGTTACGCGGCCATTTGTGAGAATGGAATCTTTTGGGGTTTTTGGACGTTTGCTCAAATCGCACTGGGACGAAAATCGCTTACCGCTAGAGTTGCCAACTATATTTTAGAGTATGTACCGTCTTTTTCTGAAAATAAGACCTCTTCTGAAAATAAGCCCTTGCGTGATTTTCAGGATTTTTAGGAATATAAGTCCTCTCCCGAAAATAAGCCCTAGTTGAAAAAAATGTAAAAATAAAATTCGTTAAAAAACATGTGGCAATTATTGCTAGTACCACACTATTTATATTTTCTCACTTGCAACACTTATCAATTCGTTGATCACGTTGAGTTACGATCGCTCATCGATCGTCACATTTTTATATCCTTGAAAGTGAAAAAGCCTGATGCACCCAAGCAGTTATAAGAAAGTGGGTCGATTTTATGCTGCTACCATTGTTTAGGGGTCGCCAAATAAGTTTAATAATTCGGGATTCAGCCAGTTCACACCGCGCTAAAGATATGAAAAACTTCCTTGCTGAGAGGAGGATTGATCAAATAATGATTCCAGCAGGAATGACTGCCTGTGTCCAGACACTAGATATTGCGATAAACAAACCATTCAAGGATGATTTGAGCATAGAGATAAATTAAAATAATATGATTAATCTCACCATTTCTACTTCATAAATAAATGAAAACATCCATCAAAATAATAATTAACTGTGTTTAATTTGAAATTCAAATCCAGCCACCGAATTCGCCATAATTTGTTGGCTGGATTGACCACGGTGGACCATCTATTATATATAATATGCTGTCAATTGCGTTCGTATGAATTGACAAACAATAAGATATTTTTATAAAAAAAAAATAAAAAATACTTGACAATTCGTAAACACAATTTTTATAAAATCATCATCACGCCCACTGCTGAACAAAGGCCTCCCCTATAATTTTCCATATTTTTCTACCCTGAAACACTCACCAACACGACACCACACATCTTACGTGTTTCGCCCACCCATCTACCACGAGGCCATTTAAGTACCAGGATAATATCTTTTAATACCGAATATCAGTCCAGGTCTTCCCTTGTCCAGCGACCATCTTCCTTTCGTGCAATATGATCCGTCCACTGCTATTTCAGTTTTATTACACGCTCTATCACGTCTGTGACTTTGCCATTTTACGCACCCATCATTACCCTTATTACTGTTGTTGCGAGTGATAACTAGCCGTATCGTTTCATCACCTCCACCTATTTTTTGACTAACGTTCAAACACCATGTATTACTGCTATCAGTCAGAACCAGTAACACACACTAGTTGAAGGTTTTTGATTTCGGGAATATGGGTAGGCTGATTTTTACTACTGCGTGGAGCCTACCACATCAACTTAATTCTATGGGTTAGGCCAGGCGCCCACAGGCGGCTAGCCGCGGCGCGATCCACAATGGAACACACCGCTTTAGGCTGAGGTCCGCCCATATGGTTTATGGGCGCACTACAACCCAAAACAATGCGTTCCATCACAAATCGCGCCGCAACCAATCGCCTGTGGGCGCCTGGCTTTATTTCTGAGTCTTTGGTTCCTTTCATGCTGATAATTTGTCCTAAATAAGTAAAGCTATCTACAATATCTAATTTTAAATTTTTTACAACTAATTTATAATAGTATGGACAGAAAATGCGCTAGAGATTATTTTTGCTTAGGTCATATTAATCTTTAGACCGACTTTCTCGCTAATGAAGTTTAACCTGTTCTCGATTTCTTTCAACATTTTTATGAAATAAATTAGATGAAAATATTAACATTAATTATAGTTATACTAATTGAAAGTGTAATTTACTTATTATATCGTATTAAAAGTTTCATTATTTCCCATCATATGTAAAATAAATATATTAAATGATTCCACAATTTTAGATTGAAATTTAACGATTGGCAAAATTATACTTTGCAGTCATTGTCAGCGTTGCAGTGTTGACCTAGATTCTCATCCAAGTCATCAAATTTCAAAACGAACATTCATGGTAAATTATTCATAGTACTGGCAACATTTTTAGAATTTATTGATATGAAACCACGAATATTTGAAATGAAAACTTCAATTAAAAAATATCATGAAAAATTTTCTCAAAGAGATGTTGAAAATTTCTTGGGTATTTTTAGTTCGATAAAGATACGAAAGAAAAATTAGTTATTGTGATAATTCGTTTATGAAAAAAATATGTAATATTAATATTAATTCATAGTATCACCAACTAGATTCAAAATATTGATTTATTAAAATTTGAAACTACTAAAAACCTTTTGCTATTTTTTTAGATTGCCAGTACATATAATATTACTTTACATTATCTTCGATTACAATTAAAATATTAATTTATCTGAATTTGAAACTACGCGTGTAAGGTCTTTTACTAATTTCAAGCCATATCAAATATCGAACAAAATAGTTTTGTAAGATATATTAATAAACTTATACAATATATGGATTGATTATTTCTGTCGTTTAATTTTTAGTATTGACAAAATTTGAATTAAAATTTTTTAAGCGTCTAATAAGTAAAATAAAATAAAATAAGTAAGTAAAATAAAATACTATATACATATAAGCACGTAATTGCATTAAAAAATATATTTCTTGGATTTATTGGTAAAAAAATAAATTATTTTGCTGTATAAACGTAAAAATATTTTTTTTACTTTAATAAAATCGTAACATACACATTAAAACAAGATATTTTCAATATTTTTAAATTTAAAAAAATCAACACATTGTTATAAACATAAAAATCCGATCGCCCATTTCAACACATGGCAATAATTGCAACAACAGCAAAAAAACAGCGCTACAACAATTTCCGCCGACCCATCATAGTTTTCCATCGACTTCTTTATCGGCAAGTCGCATTGCGATCCTTCGGTAACACTTCTTCAATTCGAATAACTCCTTCAACCCATCCACCATGCCCGGAATAGTCTTCGGCATCACCAGATTCGATAGGGTGGGCAGCAAAAGCGAAACCATCTCCATGACGATCCAGTTCAGCAAACCCTGCAGCTTTTACATCATGGGCACTGACAACGAGGGCCTGCGAGAAATTCAGGAATATGCAGAGGTGGCGTTGAAATTCTGCGAGCCTCCCCCGCACATAAAGGACAACGTGATGATTATGACGATCTCAGGTACGATGTATCAGATCCATTGTGCGTTGTTGATGATCAGCGATAAAATGTCGTCGTATTTCACGAACGTTCTCATGGATCCATTCAGCAAGAAACTGAAAAGTATTTTCGGGGTTTTCAACGAAGCTCCCAGGTTCCTCAATCATGTTATCGATTATAACATTTGGCGGGCGAGGAACGGCATCGAAATTTCGTTCCCGATCGCCTGGGAGACTCGGAGGTCGGAGAGGCAATGTGTTTTCGAAAACCCTGCGGTGAGCTTGCCCTATTTATTCAAGAAGTATCCTCTATTTGCGGCGTCTTTTAGGCATTTCAACGTCTTGAAGCAGAACCCGATTGCCGCTCAGGCTTGGCCTTACATTTTGAATGGTCGCAATGTTTTCATCGTCGGCAAGACCTTCGAGAATTCGACCACGTACATCCCTCCCTTGTTGTACGTCACCAAAGGTCACGTGGACAGAATCGGAGATAGCCACAATGAACCCATCGCGGTAATCGTGGCCCCCGAACAGAGGCAGGAATTCATCGTCAAGACGATCCAGAAGAATAATGTCTTCAACTTTCCTGTGTATTTGGCCAACGGGAAGGACATGTTCGCCGACATCGCGGCTATAGCAACGGGTCAGCGAATCGTCGTTTTGTCCGCTTCCACCATGCTGACTTTGGTGGTGATGCGCGGGATCAAGACATCTTTCCTGCGCGTTTTGGTCGCGGACGAAATCGAAAGACTCCAAAGGGACTTCAGCTTAGTCTCTAAACTTTTGCCCGATGAGGTACAGATCGTGGTCACGAGCACCAGTTGGGACGGCTTGGGCTCGCTTTATAAGAATATCCGAAAAGTCGTGAAAATCGAAGAAAATCCGAGGAGGATCAATACGTCGGATTACTCCACCAACATTTCGTACGTAAGCCCCAACGAAAAGGTGAAATGCCTATTGGATGAGATCAGCCGCCGCAGTGAAAACTGCTCGGTCCTAATATACTGCAAAAGTGCGAAGGAAGTGGAATCTTTAGTCCAAATGCTCCATGTAGATGGATGTAATATATTCAACATTCGAGCGGCTCACGAATACACAACCCTCGAAGAGCGCGATAAGATATACGAGAATATAGAGAATAGAGACTCCAAAGTATTAATCTTATCGATACAAATGGCCGACGATTTGTACCTAGCGAGATTCCATACGGTCATTATTTACGATATGCCGACGGATATCAAAAGATACGTGCAACTGTGCGCTAGGTGCACCAAGGGCCATTTGTCCTATATTGAAAATGATCGCAACGGTATGCAGATGCATGAGTCCGTCTTCAGGATGCTATTGAACACCAAAAATTTTTTTTCATGAGCGTCAGCCTGTTTATTGGTTTCGTTTCCCTATATCGAATTCAGTGATGTCCCGAGACGATGTGACAATAGATGTTTCAAATTACATTTTTTACGTCATAAATTCACTGGTTTTATTTATGTGATATGTGTTTATGTTGTGAGTTTGTATTTTTGGAATTGTTGAAAATAAGTGTAAAATTTGTTAATTTAAAATTTTACATGTAATAATTTTATTGCCATAATAGATTTTTTTTTTCTAGTGTAAAATTGTTTAACCTTTTTACTAAAAATAAGTAAATAAATAAAATGTTTCATATCATAACTAAATCTAAAATGATAGACGTTATTTAAAATGAGTTTTGAATTGTTTGTTTATATTTTTATTTATATTAATTTTATAGCCACATAAACTGTAATAGATATATTTTTTTTGTGTTAACAATTGCTTTATATTTTTTTTTTTAAATAATTAATAAAAAATGATTAAAAACAATTATTTCATTTCATTTTCGTAGGTAATAAGAATTCAACCCTTAAATATCAATTACAATACAATTCCCCTCCTTTTAAGTATTATTAATTTCTAGATAGATCCATCATTTTTTTTTTGTTAAAAACAATATTTTATTATAATAAAATGACAATGCAATCATTTTTCGTTTGATACGTAAATTTCTTTGTCAATACCTTTTTCGTTTAATCAGTAAATTTCTTTGTAGGTGTACAATTTCGCAATAAATTGCAGAATTACACATCAACGACATGTTTTGTTGAATTTGCGAATATTTAATTATCAAAAATAGAAAAATAGTTCAATCATGCTTATCATTATGACGCATAAAGTTGGCGATTTAAATTTTATATTCTTTTTACAAATCGCATTTATAAAATAGCTGCAATGTGGCATTTTTTTGAATAGTACCTATGATATATGATGAATAAACATTTTTTTAATATTTAGAAAAATAATACCGAGTACCACATTTTCGGACATGAATTCGATTTCTTAAATATTATAATGAAACTATTGTTTTTTTACTATTATCATTAAATAATTGATTGTTTGAAGATTGTCAAAATATTTCGAATGTCAAAACTATTTGATTTTTGTATTGGTGATGACAAAATTTTTGTTAATTTTTGTGGTTTGGTGTCATATTGACCAATCAGTAGCCGAATTTGCTGACTTGCAAAGGTTAATGCAGAATGCGATGATATATCATGTCTCAAAGGTCATCTGCTTTATTAATTTAAAAAAGAAATTATTTCAAATAGGCTTTAAATGCATTTTTGTCTGATAATTTCAAATTCTTCGACAAAATAGAACTGAATATGAGTTTTTACTCAATTACATATAGAATCTTTAAAAAATTAAATTATCTATACTATTATAAAATATTATACATAATTGGAACTAGATAAATTTTATTATGAATAATAAATTTAGGTTATAACATCATCAATTTTTTACTGTGGGAATTCTGCACTTTAAGCGCGTAAATAATTTATCGACAAATTTGAATTTCAACAAATAAAAATAAATTGTAATCTTGCATTTTAGTGCCTAGATTAAATTCTTAATTTACTTAATGCGCATTTTACTTACTTTACTTTACGCATTTTAAAGCTGCGAAGTAGGTTTCTCAATTAATTTTGTACTTGTACATTTTGCAAGGATGTTATGTTTGACAGTTTTCTCAAATTATTTTCCTTTAGGCACAGTCGGCTCTAGCTTTTCGGCGCCCTTGGGTAAAGCTTTTCTGGGCGCCCTTTATCGTTTGTTTTTTTTTCAGTTTTAAAGCGACATATTTAAACTAAATATTTAATTTTCTTTTCAAAACGTTACAATAGTTTGACCTTTCGATCTTACACTGTCGGTCGCGGAAGGAAACTATATATGTATCTATTATATGATTGATTTTTGTTGAAAACAATATCAAAGGATTTTGCTTATTAAAAATATAATAATGAAAAGTAGCCTCGCAGCAGTGGCGGTTTGTCCTAATGGGCTGGAAAAATTGGGGCATTTTTGTATTAAAAAGTTATTGTGTCTTCAGCACGCTAAATAAGTTGAGGTGTTTTTAGCAATGAAAAAGTTGGGGAGCTTTTTATACAATACAAATCCGAAACAACCTATGGTAAGTAATATGGTGATATAACCTCCGAACTACCCGCATATTAATTAAAAAAAATGAATAATTAACGCATTTATAATATTATATACCTAATGCATGGGTTACGCGTGAAATACGTTAAAAATCTTAATTTAAGCACAATTATTCATGTTAAAATTCAAATTTATTAATAAAACATTTACGCATCTAAGTGCCTTGATTATTTCATAAAAAAATCGGTGATTTAAATAAAAAAATATTCTTGTTTTCAAATAATATTATATTATTTCTCGAAATTGAAATTTTACTATCTACCTTCACCAATTTCAATTTATATAATACTAACTAGTGGAATTACCCGGCGTTGCTCGGGACTTAAATTTTTAATCAAATTATTTTTTAAATTTAAATTCATTGAAACAACAGCATGAAGTAGGCCGCGAATTGTGGTGTATTATTATTGGGGGAACATTTTTTTGCGGCCCGTCCCGTTTTGGGTTCTGGGAAATATGGTCACTCTATTTTGATGATGCCACAACATTCTCGATAAAAAAATACATATACATGTCAATTTTCATGGTGATCGGTCGAACAGTGTTGGAGTGAAACGGTGACAAATATATATACAAACAAAAATTCATTTTCATTTTTAGATTTAGAAACTTGTGCACCTTCAAATTGGTAAATCATTTTCAAAAACAATTAAACATTTTGAATGTGTAATTCATAATGGCCGTAATAAAAACTTTTTCGGTCATTGGATGACTGCTTCAATGCCTTTTCAAATATATTAAAATAATGAATAACATATCTTATTACAGATACGGATAAAGCTCTATTTTGAATACAATTTTAAAACGAAACTCTTTAAAAAATGTAAACTAATTTAGCATTTATAACATTATGCATAAAAGCAATAATACCATACAATATGTTAGCCCTAAAACGGCTGCGATGTAATGGCCGCGGGTGTGTCACTGACATTGACAGCGTCGCTGCTTCGGCTGGTTCCCGTCAAATTTGACATCATGGCAGCTACAGGAGAGTCGCTTACCCTCGCCAGAGGTTTGTTTGTTCATTGCACGGCTTTGAACCACAGCCCTTTTTTGGTGACGCTGGTCTCGTCCCTTTGCGCGGTTGTGTATTATCGAATTTAGTTGGTAGAATTAGGGTAGTGACACCAGTGATGGACTGTGTACCTGTAGTTGACCATTTATTAGAAAATCGTGGTTTTTAACGGTGATGTTATGGTTATGGTAAGGTATTGGTTACTGCTTATCTGTCGCATTCTTCCTGAATGCCTATCATCTTTGAAAACCTTGATTTTTTTTGAGAAGTAATCAATCACTGGTGTCGTTGCCCTAGTTGGAAGAAATATTCAATTGGCCTATATATTGTGTAATAATTTACACACCTAAAGTGCAAAATTATGTTTTGCTATTGATTTGACGTTTAAATCGTCAATTAATATGAGTTATATCTGACATAATTCATATAATTGAAAACTGATATAATCTATATATTTTTTCATATGAAATTAAATTAATTTCAAGTTATGTATTTTTACTATCTGATAATTCTTTCAGATATTAAACGATCTATCGAACTCTTGGAAAAACTTCAAATGAGCGGTGAAGTGCCGGCTACAAAACTTTCAGCACTTCAAAAGGTTCTACAAAGCGATTTTCTTAATGCCGTTCGAGAAGTTTATGAACACGTTTATGAAACAGTTGATATCCAAGGTATTATCACTAAAATTTTTATTTTATTTATTTATTTATCAGAAATGTATGCAAAAATGTTTTTTTTCTTTTTAGGTTCTGCTGATATACGAGCATCTGCCACAGCGAAAGCTACGGTAGCAGCATTTGCGGCATCTGAAGGCCACGCACATCCTAGAGTCGTAGAATTGCCGAAAACCGAAGAAGGGCTCGGTTTCAATGTGATGGGTGGAAAAGAGCAAAACTCCCCCATTTATATTTCACGTATAATACCCGGAGGAGTTGCTGATCGTCATGGTGGATTGAAAAGAGGTGACCAGCTCTTGTCCGTCAATGGAGTGGTCAGTGGTTTATAAATTATCATATCAAACAATTGAAACTAAGAATTTGTATCAGTTGTTTTTAAATTTGTTTATAATTTTTCAGTCTGTCGAGGGAGAAAATCACGAAAAAGCTGTTGAGTTGTTGAAACAAGCAGCCGGATCCGTAAAGCTGGTGGTGAGATATACTCCGAAGGTTTTAGAAGAAATGGAAATGAGGTTTGATAAACAGCGAGCTGCGCGTCGGCGACACAATTATCAATAAATTATATATAATGCAGTCCTATGATTTCCGAGTTATTTATTTCTACTTATAAATTTTTATTTATTTGAAATGAATTACAATATCGATTGAGATTGAATCATTGCATTCCTAATGTATTTTCAATCTTGACTTGTTATGTTTCTTTTTGATAACGTTCTCATTTCTTAATATAAAATGATATTTCTTTCAATGTGAAGAATATCACAGATATGTTTTCATCAGATGTATTGTGAATAGAATGTTATGTCTAGTTTTCACAACATGTTTCTCATTTTATTTTTCGTTTATAGTTTTGAAATCCTTGAAAATCAAAGCGGGAAATATTGCGTTTTTATGAGGTGCTTTTGTATGCAAAACTACATTGATATATAAAAATGTACCTATTTAATTGAATTGAAATGAAATCTGCTCTAAAAATACTTATGTAATTTTCTTATTGTTCATTAATTAATTAACTCGTGTGATTAACATGAATACTTAGTATTGATATTAATATGAAAAAAGATAAATTTGATCAAATTAGATATTTACTTAGTATGAGTAATTTTCACTAAGCGATTTTATTAATTGTAATCGAAAAATGTATGTTATAATATCACATTCATATTTATGTCAGAGATAAGACATTAACCGATGATAAAATAGATGTTTTAATTATAGAAAACTTCTTTTATATATATTTTTAATAGTTGCAAATGTTTATACGTGGTTCGATAATATGAGCATATGTGCATTTAGCTGTGCAACTTTTAAGCTTCTGCGTTTAGATTTTGTTTTCTCAATGCGATTCTCATTTTCTTCACCTGTGCAAGATGCATTCTGTGTGTTTGTGTATGTAATATTGATATGTAATTTCAAATGTTTACTCATGATGAAAAAATGTCACTACTACTATTATTATCATAATAAACTATATACATTATATGAAATGTGTTCTCTTTATTGCCAAAAATTACATTCATCATATTATACAAACATTGAAAAACTGGTTTATAATTTTATTAATACAAAAGTAATTAACATCTCATTTCATCAAGCACAAAATAGTACTAAATCCTTTCAAATAGTACAATAATTATTCTTCATAACGGCTCTATCACGACCATCATAATGATTAAAAATTTAGAACATTAACACAATCAATATATCGTTCAATGCAAAATTGATAAATTACATAATTGAAAGTATACTAAAAAGTTAAACTGAGTTTTTTTTACATATAGACGTATATAATCATTCTAATCAAAAACATAAACTTACGAAATACATACGTACATAAAAAATGTATCTAACAGTCGATATTCTAACTTAACTTTATTTAAATATGATGTTTCATAGACAAAATTAAAGAAAACATAATTCTTAAGGTTTTACTTTTAGCTTCAGTCGAGAATAGTCAATAACTGTCTTCACGAGTATTCTTATAGTTTTGGGAAGTTCATTATTTTATAATCCTCAATAATTATAATAATAATTGTTCATTGTGCAGAAGAAACTTTATCAATACTATCACAAATAAGAATAAAAACTTTTATTCTCAATATCAAAATATTATCTTAAAAATCAAAATAAGTTCTAAAATTATTCTTCAAATTTTTAAAGCAATAATTATGAGTATTTCTTTCAAAAATAACATTTTTCATTAAATAAATAAGAATGTGATTTGAATTTGAAAATCTTGAAATTTTGACATGCTCATGCATTTATCAAAAATCTTCAGTATAATTTTGTAAGATTTTATTATACTTCTAATACTTCGTAACATTTCAATCATAGCGGATAAATAGTGCACGAGAGAAATTTATGTATAAATGCACATTATCATTGATAATCAGAAAGATAAAAAGGCTACAAGGAAATTACAATTAAAGGATTTGTGTTATACCACAAAATACAAATATCGGTTTGAGCAATAATTCTAATAAATCAAAAAAAAATGACAATTTACTTATTTAATTATATTTATTATCAGGATATTAACATAATTCCTGTTGAATTTATGAAGATCATCTAACAAATGTTAAATTAAACCATATACATATAACAAAGGATAATTTAATTATGACATTGTTTACTGATTAATTGAAGTGATTTGATATTTTTAAAAACTTAAGCATTTCACGCATAATTTATCAACTACAGCAATATATACAAATAATCTTGACATCATTTAATGATAACCACAAGGCACAATGCATATGTTTTTGGTCCATTTTTAATATTTACGTTTATTTCTAATTTCACGCATCCAATATTATAACCTTTGCAATTATTATTAGTAAAAAAATTGTCAATATTGATCAAATGAAGAAAAAATTACGTTTTATTGTAATATATGCAGCAAACTTTACCGAACTATTGACGAACCACAATTTTCATACGAATTTTTTGTTAAGCAATATAATCTCACAACTGGCACTGTGAATTTGAACAATATTAAACAAAAGTATAACTTCTTAAATAAAAAGTTACGGTGGAGGCGAAGGAGGGAGACGGCGCTGCTGAAATTGTTGCAGGGGACCTGTCGATCGCATTGGCACAGTTGGGGCCTGAAAATATACAGAAAATTAAAAAGATGTGATTTAAAAAATATATTGAGATCTTGGAAAAATACTCACGTTACTAAACCACGGATGTTGGGCGATGTCACGAATTGTTAGTCGTTGATTAGGTTGGGGTAACAGCAAATTTTTTATCAAGCCTTGAACACTTTCTCCGATTCCTTTGAAATGTTGAACGGGAAAGCAAAAATCACATTTCACAATATTTGTTGTGGTCTCTTCGACAGAATCGTCCAAAAAAGGTGAAACCTACAAAAATAATAGAACAATCAGAAGTATTGTTTAATTATGTTCGAGCAATAAGCAAGATTTGAATCATACCCCGCTTAAGAATACGTATAATAAAACTCCTAAGCCCCAGACGTCTGTATAGGTTCCTCTAGGTCTGCCCAAAACAGTTTCGGGAGCAGCAAATTCTAAATGAGCTGGAGCCGGAGGTAGAACAACGCTGCTACTGGAGGCAGTTGCGCACCCCAGATCGATGAGTTTTACTTGTACTGGCACACCATTCGGTGGTACGTCCAGCATTATATTTTCGGGCTAGTATGGGAAATTATTATATTAGTGTGAAATAAATTTTGGATAACAAAAGTGTATTGATATAATGAAAAATTACCTTTATATCTAAGTGAGCAATATTATTTTGATGAAGCCATTCAAGCGCAGAAACGATTTGTCTAGTGTATTCTGCTATTATTGCTTCATTGTATTCCTTTTTTTCAACTACATAAGTAAATAGATGTGGACCTCGAACTCTAAAGTAGCGATGATTTGATATATATTATATTATCAATAATAATCGTACTTTTTATTGAAAACTCTAATTAAAATCTACTTACAACTCCATCACAATAGTGTCGGTGAACGCAACTGGAGCATTTCTAAACAAAGCTAAAGCTCTAGGTAAAGCAGGATGATGAGTAGATGACAATAAGCGATACTCCCTTTGTGCATGATCGGGAGTGGTTTGTTTAGAAGATATCTGCTTGAGAGCAACACGTTGATTTGTCCCACGATCTCGAGCCATATGCACAACTGAAGTTTTGCCTTTGCCGATTTCTTGTAATTCTTCATATCTGAAAACCACATAATTAGTTGAGAGTCCTATATGTTTAAAAAAGGATGTAAATAAATGTGATTACCTTCTATGTAATTGCTGTTGTTCCCATGAGGAAGCTTCATCTAATGGAGAGTCGATTGGACTTGGTAAGTATTCAGAAACGATATTTTTGATATCATCAGCTTTGTTTTCAACTAATAACTTACATGAACTCTGAACTGAGCCTAGTTCATTTGAAATAGAACAAGAATACGTTCCTGAATCGGATATTCTACAATCTTTTATTATAAGACGTGCCAGACCATCTTTGGACATACTAATTGAATATCTATCCGTCGAACATAAAAGTCGAGCGTCGGGAGACGTCTTACGCCACAAAGCACTTGCATGACGAGTTCCTCTTTGTAAACTACATTCCAAAACGGCTGTGCTTCCAGTGAGCACCGTAGAATTAGTAAGTCTATCACAGAATTCAGGAGCACAAACTTCAGTAATAGTTCCATCACCTGGAGTACTGTCAGATACCTTTCTTACAGTAAAACTAGGTTTCCTAAATTTGAACGCCCATGGTCTTCTTGAACCAGTCACACCAGGCTCCAAATTATCACATCGCTGTCATCAAATATTAATTTTGTAAAAATTTGAGTTCACACATCCGAAATATGATATCATATTAACTATATTAATAATCAAAATGCCACATAACTACAACTAGCATTTAAGAAGAAAAACTCAGATAAAATAGGCCCCAGAAGAAATGAAATAATTAAATAAGCTTATAATAACGAGTAGCATAAAGTCCAGATATTCTTCGTGATTTTTGTATGAAAAAGAATTTTTGTTTTTTTTTTTCGAGATATTCTTTATGAAGAATGATCGAGTATTTTATACATACCTTCTCATCAAAACGAAGTTTACATGCATTCAAATAACCATTAGTAGAAGCCGAGAAATCATGCTAGAAATTAATATTTTAAAAGAACACGGAACCTGATACGTTACCATGTGCAAAATTATAAATACATACAAAAGTTCAACAAAATTGTTTAATTTAAAAATATATCGAGTTAGTAGAATCAAGGCTATTTTATCTTAATTATGAGTAATTTTTCTATTATTAAAACCGTTTCAAATGTTCAAGATCACTTGTGTCTAATATAATTAATAGAGTTTGAGTATCTGTTTGTTGCCAACCACCAGTGAAAAACTTGAAAATTTAGAGAGTAGATAAGATAAGAGGAAAAAACTATGCATGCTATTAAAATGAGATAAAAATTTCCGAGCGCTGATCATTCTAGAGACCAACATTTGGTGACTCACCAAAACTTCAGTATTGGTTTCTGACCATCGTCGCTGGGGTGTTTCAAAATCATTATACGAATTTTTGGTGTGAATAGGCGGAGGAGGTGGAGGTGTAGGGATATCTATAGTGTTTGCTTTAGTGTGTGGCCGTTGGTGGCGGGACGAACTTCCTTCGGTGTTTTCCGGCAAAGTCTTGACACTCCATAGATCTGTATTGCATCTGTTTATTCAGATAACGAAAAAATATATAAATAAATAGAAAAATAAAGAGTGAAAATGTTAAAAACGAAAATAATAAAGGCTAACAAAAAAATCAATATACACTTGAAAATAATTTTGTTGTCCTTTATTCTAAATTGAAGGAATAGTATATGTATTTTATACAATTAGGTATTTACAATATATTTCGATAAATAACAGTTTCAAGTTATTACACCTGCTGAATGCCACGAAAACAGAAAAGCTTATAAATCCACGTGAAATTATAATAACACCAACAATAAACATTAAGTAACTATAATTACGATTAATAATCGCAATTACCCCGTAACAGGAAATAAAATGTTACGATACATATATTAAAAAAAATTCGCACATTTTACAACTTTCCACATTTATGAACTACCTACATTTTAATTATTTGTTTCTATCTAACAAAACAGTATTCAATGAAACTGTAAAGTTATAATAAAACGAATCTCTTAAGCTACCTCATACAAATATTCACGGATCGGATTATTTTATGTAAATATGGCAATTTTCTACATAACATACTGATAAAAATTATCATAATTATTATTTTACAATTATTCCAAATTCATATCACAAAAATATTGGAAATGTAAAATTGGAAAAATAGAGAGCATCAAAATATTATGTATGATTGAAAATTAATAGTTCAACATATGTAAGTAGAAATTCAAATATTAAAAAAATATTTTTATATATAAAAATACTAGTCGGAAATTAATATAATTAAAAATAAATCTATACACATATTTTGAAATAAACTTATGTATTGTCATGTATAAAAATCAAAATATTTCAAATGAGCAAAATATAAGCACATGCAAGGTTTTCCGAGCATTTTCAAACAAACAAGCATAGTTCAAATAGTAAAAGACTTTTCTTTTAATTCAAATGTTAAAATGAAATTTAATTAGCAAATTGTAAAACGCCAAATACACATATTCTTTTAATACAATGTCATTTGCACATACGGTCAGTGTATTGCAAATTATTGTCTCTTAAAACTGCCGCTGTGATGTACAAAGCAAACTTTGAAAATATTCCAACTATTGAATATGTTCAGTAAAATGATTAATCAACACGAAAAACAAGGAAAAAGTCAGTTGGAATTGAATATGTGATAAAACGAACGTTGAAAATTTTCAGCATATGAGAAGCAGAAACAACCATATTTTCCATATTGCAGTACTTATAAAGAGGTTATTGAGATTTAAAAGATGTTTATTAAGCTGGCTAAAAATTAAAATCGCTAATAATAAGCTATTCAGTCATGTTTTGTGTTAGAACTAACTTCAATAAAATAGATATACAATCCAGTTATATTTGTGAACACAAAAATAATAAGGAAGAAAAGTGCACATGAAATATAAAGCATTTGAATTGAATCATTAAGCTTAATATACCAGAGCCTTAAGACAATGAAACGCTGTGATTATCGAACTATTTAAGTATTTCCAATCAAAAAACCATATAAAACAACCACTTATTATTTATTACATTACATTACAGATTACACCATTGCTTTTTTTATCTAAGCTATTTGTTATTTATTTATTATTAGCATGCTTATTGATAAATACTGATAGCAAATATAGATTTAAATATACAATGAATGAAGTTATTATATGTTTAATGTTTATATTAAAATTTCAGTCATAAAATACCTATCACATCCTTTTCTATTAATTTATTAACATAAATAATTTAATGGAAACTCTTTATTACCAATGTGAATGGTTGTATCATGCTTTAAACGATCATTAACTTAAATGATTATTTTGTACGCGCGTGAAATTTGCAACCAAAAAAGCGTTGGAATAATTCGAAAACATGATAATTGGAATGGAATAATCTTTAAAATGAAAACAATAGTGTGTTTATAATAATGATTACTTGCTATAAAAGTTTTTCCTCTACTTTTGATAATGATGAAAATTTGATTAACCCTCATACCCTGTACAAACAGAGATCTGTTATGCCATCACTTGATTATAAACCAGACTAGCAGCACTTACAGTAACTTCCCGTGTTTTTTGTAATTATTTAAAATATACAATACATATAAAAATAAAATTGCTTCAATTATTTTATTTTATCGTATAAACAGTTCATTTGAAAATGAAAATCAATCAAAAGTTTCACATAATTTGTAAAAAAAATCATTAAAATTCTTTAGCCAAAATTAATTAAAATCCATCATCAGTAATAAAATACAATTTACTTATTGATTAAGAACTATAATTTTATTATGTATCCATAATAATGATAAAAAATACAAATATAATTTAATCATCACATTAATGCTATTATCATATATTTACAATATGGAAAACGTCAAAAAAACAAAGGATTTTTTAGTGTTCGAAATTGTTCAAAGTGTTCAATTTAGTTAGATAAATAACTACAAAAGGAGAAATGTAAGACTTAACACATTTATCATAAAAAATGCTGTGGTCCACTCGCTGCCAGTTATCAAATTGATGTCAGATGATTTCTTTAGTTAAATATCAATTAATTATACAAATGTTATTATCGTTATGTGTTAAAAGTTATTTGCTTGTTTTTATTTAAATACGAATTACAAATGTAATTCATAATATATATAATATATTGTATATATTATGTAGACATAAAATTGGAATAAATTTCATTGCTTTTCTATATAGTTGTAAAATTATTCTATGTATGGATTTTCAAAATTTGAGATTTAGCTAAAAATCAGCTCATGCATAGGCATTCAATTAAACAATTTTAAATGAATCCCACACTTTCTGATTATTTTTTTTTAATTTTGGAAAAAGAAAACAATCATTAATATCTTGTAAGCTAACACACTGATTATTACCAACTTTAAAAATGTGATAGAATACAATTATATGAATACACGTCTTGATGTGAACATATAAATGTACACGTATTATATATATCATATATTATACATATATATCATATATACTCAATGCTCAACAGTTGGTGCGATAATTATTTATTTTTTCTTGTAAATACATATGTTAATTATCAGAGCTGATTACTCACGTAAAAGCATTTGAAAGCTCTCTTTGATATGCAATAGGACTTTGAAGAGCCTTCAAAAAGTCCTTCTGTATTTGCAGAATTTTAGAAATAGTTGTCATCCAATCTTGTTTCACTGTGTCGGAAGCTCTACATAAGAAACTAAGCGGTGGCTTGTTGGCATCCGTTGAGCGTAAAACAAAACCATTTTCTTTTTCTTCTACCAACATTTTGTTAACCTATCGAGTAAAAGGAACTATTAATGTTTTGAATTTAAAAATTTGAATGTATAGATTCACCAAAAAATATGTGAATATTTTGGAAAACATATTTAAATTTTAAAATAAAATGAATAAAGTTTCACAACAATACAAGTTGAAATTCACATCGCGAAAATGCAGGACAAATTGATAGTAAACGCCAGTAGAGCACACATACGCATGGCAATTAATATATTTGAATATTCAAACTAAATGTGTATTACCTGTATATGAGCTCTATAATTATAAGAAGGACTTGTGAACTGCGTTTTCTTTCCAAAAGCTTCAGAAAATATTATGCTTTGTTCGAAAAGGAAAACTTGCAATTCCTTTGGTTTCCCAACATTTGTTTCAGGTGGAGATATATCAGTACATATGAGTGGCCCCCGAAGTAATAATTTACCTTGAGCAGTAATTTTTCCCTAAAAAAGCACACATAGTGATGAAAGTGAATAGTGAATTAGATTGTTGAAAAATAAAATTTTTATAACATACATCAAAACCCTGCAAACGTCCAACATCCATCATATCATTTGCTGCTTCAGGAATTTGCGAAGTTATGCAAGCAGCTTGTCGTAATGCGCAAAGAGCCTGAATACTACATCCAGCTCTTTCTGAATGTCTAAGGACATCTCGAACTAATAAATGATACTTTTGTATACGTTGTACTGGTTTAATTAAGAGATCATTGAACTGAAATGCAAAAAAATATAAATATATAATGAAAAAAAAATCTATACTTGATTAGATATTGATACTATAATGTGAGAAATAACATTATAAATTACCTGTAATTTATGACCCATTTTTTGCCGTAACTCTTCGAAATACGTAGAAATATATTCAGAAACAATTATTTCCGACATTGGTTTATTTTGGCAATAAATAACGTACATATGTAATTTCCGCTCACATCGACGAAACAGTGGTCCCAAAGCTTCTGGTTCTTTCTGACACTTTCGAAGTTCACCCAATAGGAAACTGTGACAATAAAAATATTTACATGCAGCCACCGATTATTGATATTTTTATGAAATACTATCATTACGTTATTAAATGAAATATGATCACACATTAGTAATCGCAGTAGCTAGCATGTACATAAAAAAAATCGCAAAACATTTATAGAACTATCGAAATATTTGCAAACATGTATACATTGGGTGTATCGATAAACATTTTTAACTTAAAATTAAGGTAATGCTTATTAAACATATTATGTTCATTGAATATTAGAATAAGAACCAATTGTAATTTCCTTTTATCCATGTTTGGTTACAATTTGAAAAAGTTATGTATCCAAAATTATGTGCAGAAAATTTAAAACAGATTTTCAGAAATTATTGATTTCCAAATATTTACCTTCGAATACCTTTTTTTGTTTAATTACCTTAAACTGTCAAACCAATTTCGAATAATATTGTTAATACAATAAACAATCGAGAAACAATGGAATGAAAATATAAGAGCGCCAAAATATTAAATCTATAAGAAATAATGGTAATACTAACTCGCGATGCCATTCATAGATAGCTTCGATATTTCCGAAAACTATTTTGTCTTTGCCCGATCGCAAATCTTCTGGAATTGGAATGCTGCATTCGGGATCTCGCATATGAGCTAAGTAACCATCACAAACCATCTTTAAGTCTTCTACATACTTCTCTTCAGTTTCTACTAATTCTTTCATAACATATGCTCTCTTTTGTAATGCACTGTCTATAGATTCACTGCCATCTTCATCTGTGGAAGGATCGTTTGCAATATTGGTGGAATCTGCTGTTTCTGATAAACCGTTATGAGGTATTGTATTTGATTCAGAATTTGAACTAGGATGATTCCCACTACTGCCAGAATTGTGCTGTTCCTGAAAAATAGAATATTTTGCTTTATATGTAATTTGAATAAGTTGAATAAACTTGCAAATATTTAAATATTAAAAAATGTATATTATAATTCTTTGATTAATGAATTTCATCCTTGACTAATTTCAAAAAGATATACTTTTTTGGCAAAATCAATTTCCAAATAATTTTATTTTGGATTTTAATAAAAGCAATGTTCCAAAAATATTTAGAGAAATACAAAAAAATATATCACATTTTGAAAGTAGACTAGAAATTTCTTGCTCTATAAAATATAAAAGCATGCACTGATACAAAACAAGCGTGTCATAAATTTAAATTTTTGAGTTCGATCATTAAACTAAATGCACAACTATTTTATATTCTTTTGAATTCGCATGTAAGTAAAATTACTAATATCAACAAAAATTAATATAATACTTTGATCACTTGATCATAAATTGTGAAAATTTTGATAGTTAAACTTGGGATTAAAAAAATGCCATGCCACGCATTCAAATATTAATATTTAGTTTGAGAAAATTATTAATAAAACATACATACTACTATTGAATTCAGCATAAACATAAACTCATTTCCTCAAACTCAAAGTAATTATTTTGAGAATACATCTAATTGTTTAGTTATTTGGAAATTCAGTAATTATATAGAAACGATATAAAAGTCAAAATCGACTACAAAATAAAAATAAAATACTCATCGATATACAACAGCTTACTGAAATTGTTGTATAATGGTACATGAAAATAAATTTCATATATGACAATACAAAATAACATAAAAAGAATAATAAAATGTAAAAAATATAACATAAAAATAATATTACATTTAAAATGAAGAATTTATAACAAGCGATAAAAAAACCAAATCTAAAACACAGACTACAGTTTCAAACTATTTTAAAAACATGATGAAGGCAAACCATTCTTTCTTTGACAATTTGTTCGATTTCGGCTAAGTCGACAGATGGATTACCAGTATCCATAGATTTGAGTGAAAGAGCAGATGTCTGAAAGGTTCCGATCACAATAATGTTTAGGAAAATATGCATGGTTGTGAAATAAACAGGTACATAAAACATTGAATACAATGCTCTTAAGGATATCGGAAGAACAATTAATGATCCAAATAAATAAATTTTATAAAGTATGTAACTTACTCGTTTAGGTTGTGAAGAAAGAATTGGCAATGAATTAAGAGATGAAGAAGGCGGAACAGGTTGAAGTAATGTTGGGTCCTGCAAAAGTGAAAACATGAAATATGAATCAGATCGTCAGTGTAATTATACTCGTAGAATAAAAATGATAGTTTAATAGGGTTTTTACATGTCTATCAAATATTTTCAAAACAAACTATTATAATTGAAAGTATGTACTAGTGTTTAAAAAGTCTGTATGATTGACTAAAATTGAAATTTTTTTCAAAAATAATAATATGAAATTGAATTAATACAAAAAGTTTTACTTGAATTGGTTTCATTGGTGGTGGAAGTTCAACAAGTGCTTCATCTTCACCCTCGTCCAATTGAGGACCTGGTGTTGTTGAACCACGATTTTGTCTGACAAGATCATCATCAGATCCATTTTCATTATCAGCTTCGCTGACACTAGATTTACCCATATCAGTAAACGGTAACTGAAATTTTTAACAAAACAAATTAAATTATTAACAAATTATAATTATTATTGAATGTAAACGTATTAAATAAATACAAACATCAAATTGCTTTTCTGAACCAGTCTTTTTCAGAGGAGCTCCAACGGCGGCCTTTTCCACTTTTCCTTGCGAGAACTTTTTCACTATCCATTTTCGTCTTCGGAAAAAAAAAACGAAAAATTGAAAATTTTTATATATGATAGATTATAAAGCAAATTATATCACGGTATAAGAAGAACAATTGTTAGAATCGAATTAAAATTGACTAAAGAAAACTATTTTTCCAAAGTTAGACACGAAAAAAAAGTTAAGACATTGAAGAAATTATAATACGAAGAATACAAAAGTTTTCACAACACGAACAAATCAATGTCTCTAAACATTCATCGTTTGACACGCATCCCGTCACTTTCGTAATACATCAATTGAATAATGAGGTAATTGAGCAAATCATAGTCACCCGCTGAATCGGTGTTTGTTAACAGGACTCGAAGTGTTGACCGTGCTAGATCCCTCACTGGTCGTCGCATCTGAAAAAGAAAAACCACTTCAGTTTTTGCACACACACAAACCTCACAACGACAATAGAAAAATCTGTTGTTTTTTTTTTCACAACGAAATATCCACACTAGCATTATCGGCACAAAATTGGACCGAATCGATCTGATTTGAACTGATTTTTTTAATGGTTGGCGATTTGAAAAGCGCTCGAAGCGTGCGTTTCGAGTTCACCGTCGGATTGTCGGTTTCGCAACGCAGACATTTTAGCATAACAATAATACGGTGCTGAAGATGACCATATATGGACAGTGGCGCCATCTGGTTTCGACTGACCCCTTCTTTGATCGATGAGATAAATATGATTCGGTCAAATGAATGAAGAAAAAAAAACAACGAAAAAGGTGTGAAGTTATGGATGTAAATATGGAACAGATCAAATCAGCGTTTCTCAACTGAGGTTTTATAAGAAAAATTTACTTTTCCCGGTTCATTTATGTTTAGAGAATCGAAGAAAAATCAAATAAGTATATAATTTCAATGAGCTTAAAGAGTCATTGAAAAATATACAATCGAAACTTTTTGCACGATTTCGTAATAAGATGGTTCAAGAAAAAGAACTGATTGTTTTTTTAACACGATGCAAAAATAAACGTAATATTATGACACGAAGGTAAGATCTGGATCAGACCCGTACACAACTATAGTTACTAAATGGAAATTTACGATGATTTCATATGACGAAATTTCACCACATTACACATTTTTTATGAAGCATATTTTGGCGAAAATTCCATCCGAATATACTGATAGATCAATTTGGTCACCATGCATTTTTTACACAGAAAGCCTCCGGAATGTATCCCCCGCATAATGAAAAGAGATTCGGGTGTATTGTCGAAAACTTCGGATTACTGTTGCTACCGTTTACGATTCTTTTTTGCAACGAAAAAGGTCGATAAACAACGACTCAAAAAATCTCATTAGGCGACAAATGGCGATTTGGTCATGTATATGAAGAAAGCGCGCATTTCAACCCAAAACAATGTGTTCCATTTTCGATCGCGCGCGACTAAATCGCAAGTGTGCGCCTGACCTTAAAGCATTAACAGACGTTCGATTATGGTTCGATCAAACTAATGGATTTGATGCGTTTCGAACCATGATCGAACGTGTGTTCAGCGGTTCGATCCCACATTTTTATTATTATTGACGGTGCGCTCGGTTCGATGGAATTTCCAAGGGTTTTGGTTCGATGGGTGCCAAAATCGAACGTGTGGCCGCGACCACCGACTGAATTTAGTGCAGGCTCGAACCAGGTTCGTAGTATGGGTCATGTATTGTATGTATTGTCTCATGGTTGTATTGGTTCGCGGTTGTACCATACTCGAACGTCTGTTGTGAGGTTGCACCGTATTAGATCCACCGATCGGGTTTGGTTCGATCGAACCATACTCGAACGTCTATTTACACTTTAAGAATAAAATGTTAAGATGATATAAAATTAATGTTAGGTCATAATAAGATTTGGGAACTTGTTAGTAGATAAATTATCGATTGTAATTAGTTTGAGTTTTGTAATTGTAAGTTTATGAAGGAAAAAAAAGGTGTATTTTTGAAACACTATTAGGCTGAATCAGATGAATATATATAGTTATAAAAATTTTGGATTTATATTTTCGGTAATACACGATTTTGTTAGTTCAAACTAGATCTATAATAGTTAATTAATATAGAAAGATATTTTAATATAAATAAAAGCATTTATTTTTATTTTAAAAGTTTCAATTAATATAAGTTACAATGCGATTAGGACAACATAGTAATTTAAAGATATAATTAATTCGATTTGAATTTTAGTTCAAAAATTTCAAGGACATCATGAGCTCTAATTTTATCTAGATACTCATTTAATATCATCCAATCACCGCATTATCGATTGCAATTTTGAATAAAAGATAAGAACTATTATCTACGTAATATAACAATATTAACAATTTCGCTAATTAATTCTATAGCGACATGACTTATTTCGACGAGATGACTGCTAATAATAAATCGATTTTTTCATATTTATATCATGAATAGTACGACTTGATTGCATTTTAGCATGACAATAGTCAATTTTAAAGCGGCAATTATTCATTTTCTTTGTAAGTGCCGCCACTGTGTAGAAATTTGTTATGTATAGTCATCGAGCTCACTCGTGCATCGCGCGCAACCGATAGTTTTATTATGTTCATTTAATTTTATTTATAATTTAATTACCTTCAATTCACCCGCCGCCACTTACACGAGAAATAAATAATAAAAGAGTATATACGTAAAAAAGAACAGCGTCGGTGCATAAACGCGGCATTATCTAAAAAAAAAAAAAAAAAATACTTTTAATAAAAACTGGTATTAATTTCGGTACAGCGTAAATAACATTAGGATTGATTTCACTAACATCAATAAAAATGTAATGATAATAATTTTTAATTTTGATTTTAAATAAAAAAGTATCTATTTTTTTAATTTCGGAAATGAATAACTCAATACGAACAAAACAATTAACTTTATTTCAGAATTGATCAATATTTTCCAAAAAAAATCTAGTTATATTTATATAAAATTTTATTACTTATTTTGACGCCATATTTCATAAGAAAAAAAATTGATTTTCAAAAAAATAAAAACAACGAACAAATATCTGCCACCTGCTTTTCCAACGAGCTTGTTAACGCTGCGAGCCATTTTCGTCGTTTATACCCGGCACTATATCGTGCAATTATAACGAAAAAAATACGAAAACTACGTCCCAAAAAACAAAATGAAACGAAAACTAAACACCCTTAGCCATCAACCTCCAATTTTGAGTCGAAAAAATAGCGCAATTTAGTGGCCGCACGAAATGTGCGCGCAATAATGACCGTAATCATGGGGTGCGAACGTGTAAATTTGCGCTCGAAAAACGTCTCATTCTGACCCTTAACAAGGGTGTTATCGATCGATAACACGTAGGAAACCCCGACAAGGACCCCTGGAAGACCCTCGAATTCGGAGGGCGTCGAATAATGGGTTAATGATTGATCGGGATCGATGATTGTCGCAGGTGCTAAGTTTTAATTGTGAATGCTTAAAATGTTTCGTTTTCCGTTTGTATGACGAATTGTTGGAAATCACAGTTCGTATTTTCGTCCTTTTTTCGCAACACAATGGTTGCTTTGATTTTTCAGCCGTGTAAAAGTTGCACTTCACGCTTTTGCCAGCAAAGAGCGAAGTACACTAAATTACGTGTAGTGTATAAAATTGTTCAGGACGAATGTAGCAAAAATGCCTTTTGTAAAAAAAAAAACGACCATTTCGAATCAAACGTAACGAACAAAATGCTTTGTATTCGCTACAGTTAAAGGACTCGTAGGACAAATTGATTTGATCCATAGAATTTTTATATAAAATGATTCGTTTACGAGAAAAAATTCTTTGAAATCAGTATAATTTTCCGATTCGATTCCGATATGTTTATTTACTTTTTTGTGGTATTAGTATAAGGCAGTCCCGAATCGGGCCCTCTCCCGCATAGGAAATTTATGTTACGCTTTATTTACATTCCTAGTTTTAACTGCTCGTGCACACACAAACGCATATATTAGATAAATAATGGAATTCTTCATTTGGCCCGCCAAACGAACGCTCGCCCGTCTGCGGGACACCGTTTTTATTTCGCCATAAGCGTCGCAGCTTATCAAAAAGCTCGTTTCGAACCGAAAGCAGCTCGTCAAAGAAAAAATAGAAATAAATAGATAAAGCAAAACGAACGCATAGTTGAAGGGCCAGAAGCTCGACGGGGTGCCATTGAAGACGCGGAACCCACTGGGCTGAAGGTTCCCGGAACTCTCGAAACGAAGACGGTCTTACACGATAATTTCTATATATTCTTTTAATTTTGATTCTTAAAAACATTTAAAATACTAGAATATAGTTTTGACAAGTATTTGATTGATTGTGAATATGAGGCGAATGCATCAACAATTTGGCTGCATTTTAAAATATCGATGTTGGCGAAAACGAGTTGTGTAAATAATTCATGATTTACTGATCAGAAAAATTTGAAAATTTTATGTGGATCAAAGCCTTTTTGAGTAGTGGATAAAATTATAAACACCTCTTCGGTGGTCTTCGGGTCCAGGAGAGACGTCTAGTCGGCGTCGTCCCGTCCACGTGAAACGTCAAAGTGTCCCATAAAACGAGACCCTGTCGTAAAACTACGACTTTACAGCCTGCCACGAGGCCTCTTTTATCCGTTTTTTAATTATTCCTGGCCGAGAATGAGGGAGGAGGACCGTTTATTGTCAACGCGCCCATTTCTCTCGAAGTCGTTAAAAATATTTGAAATATAATTGAATTTTGTTCAGTTAAACGATATTGTTTTGTATGCGTTCTAATCATTGCTATTTTATAAAAAAAAAAATCAAATTCTTTCAATAATATTACAATTTTGAATCTTGATAATGTTGTCGAAATGTTAACACGTATTTTTTTTTCAAGATACAATACGACGCTATGATTATTATAATCTGTTGCAAAATCTCTGATAATTACAATCAATAAATCAAAACACAAACATCCATTAATGCTATTACTTCATATCATATATTATAAAATTTATTTTTATATAAAAAAAAACTATTAAGTTCAAAATAAAATACCGAATTTCAGATACCGACTACAGAAATAAACCAAAACGCCAACACACACAACAATCGAACCGCCTTTGTCGCAACGAAAAAGAATAATCCGATCAGCGGAAAACAGCCCTCGAACGCAGGCCCGAGGGTGGGTGGGTGGTCGTCGATAATTGATGTTTTGATTCAGCGCTTTGTCAAAGACAAAAGTGGTGAAAGCCTCCCTCAGCCCTTTGACGATTCCGTCATCCGTCAATGCGGTATACGACCCCTTTGTGGGGCGCAAACACAGCTCTTCATGAAGGCAAAAGAGTCGTAGTGGATGTCGAAAAACCCTTCGTATACGCATAAGGGTTTTTCATTTAATAATTTTTATTATTAAATAATATTCATTAGTTATTGAGGGGTTGAAGAAACGTACGTGGCTGCAATTCTATTCGAATGTGATTTTTCGCAGAATGAATGAACTGCAATTGCTTATCTTCAACAATCGACTATTCATAAAACGTTGTTCACTAGACACGTTTGTTATGAAACAATGAATCGAAAAAAAAATTATATTCGTTTATTTTATGCACTCACACGAAATTGCAGATATAAAATCAAACGGTGAGTTCATTGCGAAAAAAAAATTACAATGTCTTTTCAATGTTTGCATACAGAATGACGTTATTATAATAATGAAAATTGATCAAACAATCCATCGATTTATACGTGAATAAATTTCAAAAGTTAAATTTCAACAATGAATCGATTTCGCAGTATATTTAATATAAAAAAAAACAGCTCAATGAACTTAATAACCATTCACATACGAAAAATCCAATAACAAATCATCCCAAAACAGTAGCGAACATTTGTGTCATAATTTTCATTAAGCGTATCGGATATGCAAATCGAACCGATATCATAAAAAATCATAATTCCCATTCATGCATCGCGGATATGCAAATCGAACGACAATGACATTTAAAATTATTATATAAAAAAATCACCACGATCGGTAGCCGACACTTTTGCGTCATAATTCAGACCTGTGGGGCGTGTCGGCTATGCAAATCGGGACAACGACGACGATGATGATGATGATGATGCGACACGCGGCGGGGCGGCTAGCATCAAACGTCGCATGTCGGCGGACATCAAAGGGCCGGGCGGCGAACTTCAAAGGCAGGGGCGGGGCATATCGGGAGGGCAGGACTCGCTAATCGACGGCGAAACATCAAAGGGAAAAAGCCGAAGATGGGTGGTCGTCAACTGTTGGAGGACGTGTGAAGTTGTTTGGTGTTGAGTGCGGTTTTGTTGGATTGGTATTATGATTAATTTTAGTTGAGGTTTTGGAATTGATTGTTTATATCGTTGGTTGTGGGGTTAATATGGTTTGAAGATTTTTTTGTATGTTTGGGAATATTGAAAATTCTCATGAAATCTTCTTATTTTTCTATGGGGTTGATTTCATGAAAATTCTATGTATTTTCAGTTTATGAATTTGCTATGTAAATCCATATTTTTCAACGTTTAGGTCAGTGGCGTGCCGTGACTTTTAAATCAAGGTAACAGGAATTATGAAAATGTATGTGTGTGTGTGTGTGTGTGTGTGTGTTTAAAAAAATGAAATTAAGTTAATTGGCGATGGTACAAATAATTGAATATAGAAGGAATA
>JAOXNN020000034.1:512394-527097 GCA_028571205.2 Hydropsyche betteni | reverse complement strand
TTTAAATAATTTTTGCGGATCGTCCCGTTTTGGGTTCCGGGATATATGGTCACCCTATTTTAATGATGCTAAAAACCTATACATATATATATACATATATAAATATATACATATACCTATAAAAAAATACATATACAAGCCAATTTTTATGGCAATCGGTCGAACGGTATTGGAGTGATACGGCATCAAACAAACAAACAAACATACAAAAATCCATTTTTATATATACATGATGCAGTAGAAAAAGATTAATATTTTTCGTTAATTCAAATATGGGTCATCAGATTTTCTTAAATCAACAACTCGCTTCGAAATATATCATAGGTGAAAATATTAATTTTGAAATATTTCACGTTTCAAATTTTAAAAATCGACTTATAACTTTTTTGATTAAAAAATATTTGAACATTGAGTGACATCGTTGTGAAAATAAAATGGTTTTATTTTTTATTTTTACTTTTTGTTTTATTTTTTATTTTTATTTCTGGCGAACGTTTGATTCAAATTGATCCACACAATCCGAAACACCCACTATCCGAAATCATTATGAATAACAATGATGAATACTGGAAACTGACAAAATTCACATTTGATACAAGAATTATTAAATCGAAAATTTTTCATCGAAAATACCAATCTATAATGTGATTTATTTTAAATATATGTGATCGCTGGAAACCACACTTCAATCTATTCAAATTATTCTAAATCTTACTCATATTCAAATAGCACAACACAATTGTCATCGAATTCCACCCATTCTTTCATTGTATAATATAATAGAAATGCAAAGCGAATATGCGAATGCAAAGCTTTTTTTACACGGTTCAAAAAAATAACCGATTATTTTTTCCCAATGTTTTTATTTAAAAAAAACGTGTACAGTAATCCCCCTATTACGTCAAGATAGGTTCGACGTTATAGGGGGAATTTAAGAAATCAATAAATGAAATTTTTTTATTTATTTTGGATATTTTTACGAGTTAATTGTTAAAAAAAAATAAAATCTTGGAATTTAAATGCGTTTGAAAAAAATGACGCTATAGAGGGATTACTGTATTATTATGCCACCGCAATATAAGATCTGGAATAAATCGGTATACAGTTTACTGTATACCGATTATAACATAACATCAAGATAGGTTCCACGTTATAGGGGGTTAAGGTTTTTCAATTTTATTTTTTGATTCAATAAATGAAAAATTTTCATTTTTCTTTTATTGACATTTTAACGTGTTAACTGTTTGTTTCAAATGCATTTAAAAGAAATTAAAAAAAAATACGTCAAAATATATGTATTTTATCGTTCAATAAAAAAATCTTAATCGATGATCGCGTTACGTTCAGAGAGAGCTCTCAAGTCTGATACTTCAATATTTCCGATTATATATATGTCATTAATAATAGCATTAAAAAATATTACGAAAAATCGTTATAATAAGACAAAACGCCCATAAATATGTCGAAAACAAGGCAAATCAATATTTCGATTCTATCAATTGGCAACTGTCAAAAAATTACTCGCACAAAACACTTGCGTATAAACAAACAGCATTTACTCCTAAATAGTTTTATAATGGAGACAAATGAGGAGCTCGGCAGTAAATAATAGTAAGCGACATTTGTCACTTTTGGAGATATTAAGAAAAACAGTTTACATGAATTTAAATGCAAATAACACTAGGAGTAACCCAATATAGTACTGTCATCTTTTGAGAGAATGTGAAATTATTTATTAATTTCTATAGTGAACGTATTAATGTAATAAATAAAAAAAAACTCAATTTTATAATTTTGGCGCTAACCATTACTGTAAACCCCCCTATAACGTCATGATAGATTTCACGTTATAGTGGATTAAGATTTTTCAATTTTTTTTTACATTTTTATTACATGTGATAACTGCTTGTTTCAAATGCATTTGAAAAAAAAATGAAACGATATAAGGGGGGACGTTTTAGGGGAGTTTACTGTATTACTACTGTTTACTGGGTATTTACTGTTTACTGTTTACTGCCGAGCTCCTCAAATAACTAAACCACCAACTTAATACTTAATATGCTTTGAATTTACAACAATTGAAATTTGTATGCGGCCCGAAACGTTCGAAAGAGACTCGGGCGCGTTCCGAAATAAAAAAGGCTCTACCGAACCGATTCCGATTTCCAAACCGAAATTCGCCCTCGGACATGTCGAATTTTCCATGGATTCGATGGCGTCATCGCCAGCCTCATTTCAATACGAAAAAGCCTCCTTTTATCCCCCGCTTTTCCAAAGAACGTGTCCTCATGGCGTCCGCCTCATTGTCGCATTCAAACAAACGCGAAACAATGACGAGCTAATCAACCGGCAAGAATCGTATCTTTAACAGATACCAGTTTTTACGGAGAAAATTTGGTTATTACTGGTTCGGATCGAAACGTGGACTGGCAGCCGGCGATTGAGGTCGCCTTTCGACTTTGGCGCGGAAACTCGCCGTTTTCATGGGTTTTCCGTCGGAAAATCTTCGCAGATAATGGCGGTCACGAGTGATATTAAATCGTTTTGAGGTTCCGTCGGTGTGCGCTTGTGTCGGTTTAATCGGTTTTTCGTGCGGGATCTGATAGGTTTGAAAAAGTCGTTCGTTCGGGCGATGTCGATACAGTGGCGTGGTCGTATGGCGCGAGGGCGAGCAGTGCGCGCGGGCCCTTCGAGAAATTATATTGAAAAATGTCGAGAATCGATCGAGCTCGTTGCGCACAGTGGAGGTTCTGAGAAATAAAATGTATCGGGGTCCTGCCCCTATCAAATTTTTATTTAATTCATAATTTTAAAATTTCAAAAAAAATAGTTTTATTTTTTAAAAATCAACGCTTTTTAAAATTATTCAAAACAAAAAAAAATCGATGATTTCCAAAACTATTCGAACCATGAAAATTTTTTCTAAAAAAAAAAAAAATGTCTGATACATCATTCGAAACATACATTTTGATTACAGTTTACACTATAAATTATCCATTTATAATAAAAAATTGTTTAATTTTTTTAGTACACATTACACTACACATTTAGTATTATCATTCAAAAGTAATGATAAATTATCTGAGATCATTCTCAACCCAGGCTTACAATTATTGATTTAGCAATATTAACAATTGAAAGATATGATTGTAGAATTTGAAGGCGAGAAAAAAGAATATTTAAATTATGGGAGTTTGTTTTGATTCAATTTTCGTAATAATAATGCTGGCCAAATATTTGTAGTTACTCCACTGAATTGATAGTGTGCGGTTTTGTTTATCGAAAATTGGTAGTGCTTATTTTTTTTGTTCGTTTCTAATTAAATAATGACCCTAATTTTCAAATTGATATAAGAGAACTTAACTTTTTTCGTAATCTCAATTTGTTTCTCATAAAGTTTTTTGAAAGAAATTAATTTTGATATATTCAGCTTTTTTTTTTTTTAAGAACAAAATGATATTATGATATATAATTTTATTTTTATTAAATTAACATGATACACAATGCATTTACAATATATCGTATTTTTTCAAAGCCTTTTACAATACATATATTTCGAGCTCATTGTCAGTTCTTATATTATTTTGAAACGTGACAATGAAAAAATAAATCTACATTTGTGAACAATGATTTGTACACAAATAAATATCACAATTTATGAAATAAACAAAATAAAAATATCTCACAATAAACGAAACTGAAATTATATCGAATTTCCTTCTGAATTCGTACATTGTTCACATCAAACAAAACGCTCCAATGTCGCTAGTATAATAAAATCCATTGGTTTAGCGGAAAAAAAAAACTTATAAGCTTATTATATTCGGGGGATCGTCCGGAAATAAATAAACACCCTAAAATACGAGCGACGAACATATTTTTATTCAGATTTTTTTTTTTTGAACAACTCAAATGTACAGAATTCAAAATACACCACAAATCGTCGAAGATCCGTTCAACAGTCAAGTGCTGACCCTTCTGGTGCTCCGTTTAAATGAGTTCGCGCTCTTTATTTAAATACCGACACACGTGTCGGACGAGTCTTTTCGAAATTGAAAAAAAAATGCGATTCGACGGCCGTCGTCGTTAACCGAGACGCAATCGTTTATCTCGGACTGTTAATTGCCGGTTCAATCGACGAGTGTCTTTAACCCATTGAGAACGGAGACTTTAACGCTTCGGAAGTATGGAGTTTACGCTTTATTCGCACTGGAGAGTTTTACGAAAAACTTGCGATGTGTTTAATATAGTTTTTATAATTCAAATTCAATTACAACAAATTCTCTTTTCGCACGGGGGATACGTTCCAATGAAAAAAAAAGATAAGGTGTTCATATAAAAATGGTAGATAGGTTCCAACTGGTAATACGCAATTGAAAAAACGGTAATTTTTCGTTTTTTAAAAAATATATTTTACATAATTATGTAGTCGTTCAGTATAGATAAACTAGATGATAAACGTGACCGTTTTGTTTTTGTTTTTTTTTGGCGAATAATCACTTGCACATAATGCAGTCCAATATGTGATTTTTTTCTTTTTTTTTGAGTGAAAAAAATTAATGTGAAAAAATAATCGGTTTTTTTTTGGGCCGTGTTTATTTCGAATCCGTGCAAAAAGAGAATTTGGTATACATCAAACTCCCTTATAACATTTGCGGCTGTACCAACTATAACGAAAATTTGTAGAGATGCATTCTAATTCAAGTTTTTTTAAATTTGCTTCAAATGCATTTGAAACAAGCAGTTAATACGTAAAAATTTCAAAAAAAAAAGAAAAACTTTAATCTCTGTTTTGTATGGTTTACTGTATATAGACCGTTGTTATGGTAAGCAATGAAATTATCGATGATTTATTTGAAATGCAAAAACCTATGGCATTCCGAGACAATGTGCCGCTGTTAGGCAAAAAAAAAATGTTACCTTCTCTAGATTTTTCTCATTCTCTAAATTAATTCATTTTCTAGATTTCTTCCGTCTCCGAAGTTCAAAGATTTTTTTTAATAACAATTCTAATATTACAGATTTCAATTACATTTTTACAGCATAAATTTACTCCGAAACACAAATACTACTGTTAATTTTTTTATCGAATATTATTTTATAAAGAAAAATATTTATTGTTGAATTTATTTTGCCGCCATTAGGCATTACCTTATTTGCCGACGCTATCGGGACAACGCTGTGTAAAAAATTGAATTATAAATATAAAACGTTGAATTTGAAGTGTAAAAACTGTATTATACGTTTGCAAATCAAATTTATCTTTCTTGATTTGATTCGGGTATGAAAATCCATTTTTTTCTTTTTATTAATGTGAAAAATAGATGATTTATATTAATATAAATATGATGAAGTATCTGATGATATCTACACCAGTAAACAGTTATTTGTAATTATTATTATCAGAATCTATTTTGAAAGCTCATCTTGGTGTTATACAAGATGAATCTCGTTAGATCTTCTTCAGACTGCAATATTCGTCATAATTTGGTTTTTAGTACAGTATGGTTCATTGGTAGTAGTGCTCATACATTATTTTTTTCGTTTTTTAATTTCAATGCAAATTAAATTAATTGCTTTAGTTGAAACTGTGACGAAGTGTATGTGTTTCGATTAATTGGTCTTGTTCTCGCAGATTGTTTAGTATTGAAAAAAATACAGGTCGTTGTTATCATAATCAAATTGTGTCCTAATACAATTATATTTACAAATTTCGAATAAATCGACAAAATTTTATTAAATTTTCTATCTGATAGTGTTGTTAACAAGTTGTCTTGAAAACATTGTTTTTGTTGAAAATATTTCACAATCAGATAAGAAATTTATTAAAAAGGCCTTGTTTTGCGATAGACATTAAGTCTGTATATGACGACGATGGTTTTGAATGACGACTTATTAATGAAGCTATAACTATAATAGAAAAAAATTGGCAAACTAAATAATCGTAAAATCAAATTATTTCAATGTTTTTTTTTTTTAACTAAGCTTCTTTTTGTACACACTTATTATAATAGTTTCCCGCAACATAAATTTACACTATAATAAAACATGCATGTGGAAATTGAAAACGTCTGACTCTGTTTTCATAAAAGAATCACGTGTCGTTCATCAATTCAAAAGGCTACTGTTGATTGTTTCAGTTTCATCACTGCCATAGAACTTCTAGGAAATCCTGTCGAAATGTATTTGAATGGAGCTCAATATTGGTCCATTTGCATCGCTTTCCTTATAATTATACCAATTACCAGTAGGTTTTACCTTCCTGTGTTCATGAACCTAAGACTGACATCATGCTATGAATATTTGGTGAGACTTACCACGTTCAGTTGGCCATTTCTAATGTCGAACGCGTTTTTGAATTTTTAATGTGTTTTCAGGAGTTGAGATTTTCGAAGTCTGTCCGGGTGCTGGCTAGCACTTTATATGTTTTGCAGACTGTTTTTTACACTTCTGTAGCTGTGTATGCACCAGCTTTGGCTTTAAGCAATGGTAAAACTTAAATCCTATTGAGTCAAGCTTTAAAATTAAAATCATACATGTTATATGTAAAGCCTGGGCGTTTTATTCCATTCATTTAAAATTTCTCTTATATGTTTTTGCGAATATTTAATGGTTTTTTTTATTCATGTTATATAAATTAAGTATGATAATAAAATAAGTTTATAGAATTCATTAAAAAATTACACATAACTATTACATACAGTAAAACCTTGATTATCCAGACAGATAAAAAAATTATTAATATTAATAATAAATATAAAAATAGCAGGTTTTTCGAATGTTTCATAAAACATGTCCAGAAATGCATGCAACAAAATTATACTGACCCGACCACGAGGTGAACAAACTAAAACCTGTCAGGAATTTAATTTCTAAAATAGTAGTTAAAAAATAAATCAGTATTGCAAAATACTCCAGAATTCTAATAGGAATCAATAACCTTTTTTATTTCATACTGGGCTATTAATTTCTGTAAAGTTATGAGGTGCTTTGGGACGTTATATTATCTAATAAATGTGGTATTGGAATTTTTTCTTGTCTCAATTATTCAGACCATCTTAATCCTTGTTTAGTCCAGATTATCAAGGTTCTACCAGGTGAACTTATATTTTTCTATATTAAAGTTCAAAAATCATAATATGTCAAAAGCTTTATATGATTTTACATTTTAAAGGTATTGTTTGCAAATAAGCGATGCTAATGTAATATGTTATAAAATATTGCGAATTGTGACTGAAATTATTAATTTGAATTTTTTTCATATAATGATGATCATATTGACTTTGCACAATGCTCATTGCAGTGACTGGACTGGATAAATACATTGCAGTGGGTCTAGTGTATTTAGTTTGTATATTCTATGCATGTATGGTGAGTTGAAAAAATATATTTTGTAATCATCTTAGTATAAGATTTATCCAAATGATTTTTTTGTATTTATAGGGCGGGATGAAAGCGGTTATGATAACGGATACTTTTCAAGCCTCAATGTTGATTGGATCATTATTATTTGTGTTTTTTTATGCTTTGTCGATTTCTGGAGATCCTGGTCTGATTCTTTCACACGCATACCAAACAGATCGTTTGGAATTATTCAAGTATATTCAACACATCCAACAATTCTACGTTCAATGTATAGCGATTTCAAATGTATAAAATCATTATTAATTTCAGAATGGACTATGACATGACGGAAAGACATACTTTTTGGTCGGTAGTGATTGGCGGATCATTCTATTGGGCTTCAATGTTCTGCGCTAACCAAGCTTCTATCCAAAAATATTTATCAGTCTCCACAATTTCTCAAGCTCGAATGTAATAACATTGTTCACATGGTATAACTAATATATTACGTCATATAATATAATATGGTTTTTTATTTTTAGCGCCTTATGGTTTTCCTGCTTGTGCCTTACTTTAATTTACTCGATAAACTTTTTGACTGGAATGATTATGTCATTTTATTATAAAAATTGTGACCCAATTAAGGTAATAATGATTTTTTGCATAAATATTTTATTTGGTAACGATTTATAATGAATTTTATAAACTGTATAGGCTGGAATAATATCTTCATCGGATCAGCTTTTACCATTATTTGTTCTGAATTCTATGGGACACTTAAGTGGCATACCTGGTCTTGTTGTTTCTGGAATATTTGCAGCAAGTTTGGGGTAAATCATTAAAATATTAAAAATCATCGATACAGTTTTCAAATCCAATTTTACAAATTGAAATATTTCAATAGCACCGTAGCAGCAGCACTCACTTCGATGTCGGCTGCCATTTTCCAAGATTTTATAGGATGTTTGTTTCAAATGAAGATCAAAAATGAAGCTAGGGTATTTTTTTTTTAATTCTTTGATCATGAAACAAATTAATAAGAAAGTTATAACTAATTATAATGTGAAACATTCAGGTGGCTAAAATGATATCGTTGGTGGCCGGAGTGGTATCTTACGGATTGGTGTTTGCAGTTGAAAACCTCGGCTCCATATTACAACTGGCTATAACTATCAACGGACTAATTGGTGGAGTAACTTTGGGTCTATTTACATTAGGAATGTTATTCCCTAATGCTAATAATAAGGTAGATTTATTTGATTATTTTCTGAGTTTAGATACGATTTAAGGATCAATTAATATTATTTAAATTTTAGGGAGCTATTGTTGGAGCTATCACTGCATTGTGTCTCGTTTCGACCATTGGAATCGGCTCTCAAATTTATATTGCACAAGGTGATATTGTTGACGAAACCAAATCGGTATCGATTACAGGCTGCAGATGCTACAATACAACTATCGATAATAATAATCAAGTATTAGCCGGCCTGAAGCAGTAAGTTTAATATTTTCTTTTGGAAATGTTTTGAATAAAATTTGAACGTATTTATAAAATTTTAGAGCAGAACCAGTCTTCACTCTGTTCAGAATTTCCTACCTTTGGTATACGGCAATCGGAAGCATCACAACTGTCGTGGTAGGTTTAATAGCATCAATTTTTGCCACTTCGAATGATGTTAGCGTTACACTGCTTTCGCCACCAATAGTAACTATGATCAACATGCTGGAAACTAGATTTAACGTAACTTAATTTAATAATTAAAATTTATTTGTGCATCTATTATATTTTTTTAAACCAATATTTATCTTTCAGTTTAAATTTAATATAAAAAAGACTGAAGAGGAAAACGCAAAGACTACTATTAATGAAATATTTAAGAGGACCAATGATGAATTCGATAGACAATACCAAGGGACCTTTAAAATCGCAATTGTTTCGAGGGAAATAACTTCCAATTAAGATATATTTTTGTCTTTTCTCTTCTTATATATAGATATTGATTGTTAAAGAGTATTTATTTATTGATAAAGAGTATTTATTATTAGGGTATTTATTTATTGATCTTCCGGTTGTGATATATTAATAATTATTTATTTCAGTATTGCCTTATTGAAGTATTATTACTTTAATTGTTGAAAAATATTAATTTTAATTTAAAGTCATATTTGTTAGGTTTTATGAATTAATATATATATACTTACGTGTAAGTAACTTTTTGTTACTCTGACACACTTTGACACATTACTCTGAAATTGTGTAATTTTAATTTAAACATAATCCCAATAGTAGAACTGTGATCTTCGATGTGCATAACTATATATTAACAACTGATTTACTTTTGACTCAATAAATTTCAAATGTACAAATTCGTCGAGAAAATGTAATTCTGATAACAGTTTTAAATGTGTTCAAGTGTCAGTAGAAATAATTCAAAACCATCTAAATCTTATAAATGTTATATGAAAAAAAAAATTATATTTGTCAATAATTCTATATATGTGAACAATTCTGATTTGATAAATTCTAAATATTTAAATTCGTTGACAAAATATAATTCTGATACCTTTTTGAATGTGTTCAAGTATTAGTAGAAATAAATTTTGAAAAATTTAAAATTATCCAAATCTTCAGTTATTATATATGAAAAAAAATATATATGTGTAAAAATTTCCAATTAGGTGCACACTTCTAATTTCTAATTCTAAATATACATGTCTGTTGGTAAAATAAAATGTCGACTTGGGTTTCAAATGTATTCAAGTATATTAATAGTATTAAACTTTGAAAAATCAATACGTATTCAAATCTTATGAATGTTGTATGAAAAAAATATTAATATGTTTACGCTTGTGCTTCGAACTTATGCAATAACTGATAACGTAATGCGTTCAAATTGCAATCGCTAATAATGTTGTCTTTCAATATCACTCGATAACCAATAACTAATAATTTTTGCGCATAAGCGAGGGTGCAAGTGTAGTTTTAATTTCAATATATGTATTGATGTGTAGTCAGCACTTCTTTGATCTCAAACGTGTATCTTCACAGTTAATTGAATAAATGGCAGCAAAATATACCTTTTGTTTTAATCTTACAAGATGTCCATTATTAAAATTGCCTACCTAAAACAAATAAATATAAAATATGCGCAATTTACGATCTGATTCATCGATCGATCGCCACATCTAACCGACACACCACGTTCTTACGTCAATCATCATGATTAAGAAAAAGGCAATATCCAATTTACGTTTAATCCATTTGAAATATTCACACTTTATAAATGTGTCATATAAAATTCCTTGTGTTAATTACCAAACTTCATAAATGTACAAGGTGTGAAAATTAATAATGCAGATTTTGTAATTAAACACGATAATTTTAAGGAAAACATCAAGTGCAGTATATATGTATGTAATTTGTCGATGCTATCCCAATATAACTATTCTTGTTTTGAGACGAACCATTTAATTTTCTACTTTTTCAAAAGTGTATGAGCTATCGATATAAAAAAGTGGTAATCTGAAGGAGTAAGGACTGGTAAACACAGCAGGCAAGTTAATATTTCACAGGCAATATCTTTAAACATGCCTTTCGGCTGGTTGTGAAATTTGTGATCATCAATGTTTATAGGTTATGTTCGCTAGTTGTGGCATCCATTTTCCTAAGCGTTTGAAATTATGATTTTTAAGTGTTAGAATCAAAGTTATATCTTGAGATGGAACATGTTCATAGTCATTACCATGCCATACGATAGCTTTCAGCGACTTATCTTCAAAATAAAGTAACAAATTGAAACTCCCGGCAAATGCCATTTTTTCAGCGCAAATTTCGACATTTTTAATCATAAAAATAACTATAACGACAACATTTTTAGGAAATTCGACAATAAACATCAAGAGCTTGTTAACATGACAAAAAAATTACATAAATATCAAATCGCACATGTGTAAATCCATCCATCCATTAGAAAAAATCCGCAGTGTTAATTTGCACACCTAATATTAATCATACGCCCTTTGTCCATTACAAAAACCACTGTTCATTTTGAATCATATGCATTTTATATGCAAGACACATCATAAAATACGCATTTATATTATTCATGTTAAATTGCGGGTTGTTTTAAAATAAAGCAGCACTCAAAGTGAAAGTTTATCGCATCCAATGTAAAAATATGTTTTTTTTATATCTAATTGCATTCCGCTCATATCACATCCTGTACAAGAAGGCATTATGAAAAAATATTTTCGAATTCGTTATCCACAAAACCGCACAATAATCTGCGCATATTATTTCAAAACATTTCAACAAATATGCAAAAGAAAACATATCATGAGAAGGAATGTAGGAAAAATATGGGGCAATGAAAAAAATGGGATTACGATGATTAATGTTTATTATTTATTGGATAAGATAAAAACAGTATTTTATGCACATTTCTATTGTAAAATTGCTTATATTCATGGATTCGCAGCAAAAAAATAAAATACAAATACAACACTTCACCATTTTAGACATTTCTTTTTAAAAATAGAAGATTTTCATAAAGAACCATAATTATTTCTTGAGAAAAACTCAAATAATAATTAGAGAAATAAATTTAAATATAGTATACATTTCTTTTTCAGAATGTCGCACATATAGAGCAAAGTGCGGCAGATTGAAAAAAAATTGCGATAAAAACGATGGCCCTCCGATAACATGAATTATTCAAAAATTGAGAAATGCATTACAATTTTCACCTGCAAATAATTCTTATGTTACGCAATTGTTAAAAAATAATCGAACTAAAGCTATTAATTTTAATTATAATTATCCTAAACATATAAAATTTATATGAATGCAAAAGACTAACTCCATCTATGACATTTTTTTTCTGTGTCTTGAATGTACTTTAATTCACATTAATATGATAAACTTTTATTTATTATATTACATCTAAATCTTAATATAATTACTAAATATTGAAAAGCACAAATTAGAGAAAATGCAGGATCAGTTTAACTATAAACGCAAATCAAACAGCCAAATAGAATTCAATCGATACATATATATATATATTTAATAAGCGAAACTTGTGAGAGCATCGGAGTTATAAGTTCATGGAATTTTTTAAAAGTGGCAAACTCGTTTGATAACATGAATCAAATAAAAAATTTTGTAATCAAACGAGTGAAAAATTACATGAGAAAATAAAGAGCATTAAAATAAGCGCAGCATAAATTACATAAAAATTATATTTAGGCACATTATAAACGCAAATTGTGACAGATTTTCACCAATATTTTCGACATCGCAAAAATACACAAACTAAAACTTATAATCATAATTATAAGGGATTAAGGGATAATATTACATTATATTAACTTCAAATGTTTTAAATGTGAGAACGTATGTTATCTAATTATAATAACAATACTGTGTTATTAAAATTTTATTTACTTCCGTTGTTTATATATAATTACAGCATTACAAAAAAATGCTAAACAATATATAATAAGAATTGCTATTTCATAGTTACGAAATATTACATAATAATCCTATATATAATATACATAATTCATAAAATTATCATAGACCTTTAAAAGCTATTATTTACACCCGGCAATTTAAGTAAAGAAAACAAAAATATCACAAAAAATACAATGACAATAATTTCGATTCGTTTCGAAATGGTGTTCATTACTGATGCCATTTCTAAATCGAACATACATTTGCACACATGCACCATTATTATACAAACAGTATATAATATATGATTCGTAATGAAAAGATATGCATTTACAGTAAAATCTCATAATTACAAACATCACTGGTGAAAATCAAAAACAAAACAAGAGTCGATCTCTTTTTTTTCATAATAAAAATGCAGGTATACAAACTAATATTAAAAAATACACCAAACGAATGTACAGTAGCACAGTAGCGTTTCTAATACACGAGAGATTTCGGTCTGACGACCTTTTATATTTGAAAGGTTCCATATTTCACTAGACAGTAATGAAATACAAATCGAGACGAGCGAACTGCAAGTCTTTCGATAACTGCTTTAAGCCGTATACAATTCTTATTAGAAATTTCGTAGAATCAATCACGGGCATTGTTCAATTGAGTATAATAAATAAATACTTGACAATTTGCTTATCAATTCTACGTTTTTATATTGTTAACTTAACTACGTTGACCAAATTAGAGGGCAGGTAAAATGGTACGATTATATTTACAAAAGAATATGTATAATTAAAAGTAAAATTAGCTTGGCAAGGAACATGGAGTAGTAATATGTGACTTATCTATTGTTTGTCTTGAAAAGGGGCGACTCTATAGAGTGGATGTATGTTCGAAGTACGGAAACGTAAAAAAAAATCAAGTCGTGGAGAAGGCACCAATATCATTACTTTAAAATGAAAATAAGATTAATTATTTAGATAAAAATATACTTTGTGCTACAAAATATTTATCATTATGAAGTTATTGCTTGTCAATACATTATTTATTCATTGGAACTGAAGAATTACAAAAACTCTTTTAGTTAGAATCTAATGCAGAATGATTACGATAAAGAAAAATCAATAAGATATTTCAATTTACTATAGTTAAATAAATATCAACACAAAAAATGTTTAAAACATCAATTTAAATGCGATAATAAAAAAGTAAAAAAAAAGATTATAAAATTGTTCGATTGCAACATTATTCTAAGTATGAACAGTAAATATGTACGAGTCTATACATTTTTTATATTATCTGGTTAGGGTCTAATTGTCATGAATACAAATACGATTTCACACATAAAAAAAATTATTCGAAAAAGAATCAGTTAAAAAAAAACAACTAAATAATCAGTCAAAATGTAGTCGATTTGAGGATTTCGATAGAAAAAACATAACTATCTCAATTTACAATGAAAAAACATTGTAAAAAGAAAATGAGAAAATAAATGCATATAAATCACATGGATTCAAGGAAGTTAGCGATTAATTTTCAAGGTACATTTGTGTCAAAAAGACTAAGTAATTAAATTTGTGTTTTTGTAAAATTTCACTGGTACAAATGACGAAAATTGTAAAAGCTAATTAATACACACACACATACAATTGTATGTGGAAAAAAGTACAAATAAAATGCATCATATAAAGTATTTAGTGTCTTAAATAATGCAAAGCTTGTAAAATATTCAATGATCACAATAATAATCACATCACATAAATTATAAAAAAAAAATGTAATCCATAGAAAAGATTAGTATGTATAATACTAAAATAAAAAAAATGGCTCTATTTTTGAGACAATCGTCGAATATACATAAATTCGTTGAATTCACAAAACAATGTTACAAAAAAATTATCATTATA
>JAOXNN020000034.1:467428-512294 GCA_028571205.2 Hydropsyche betteni | reverse complement strand
ATTGGTCCATTGTATCAGCAGCTTGAAGTTCCAAATTTATGGCGCTCTTAGATTTATTTCTATGCGGCTCCTTTGCAGCCGCTTTTTCATAAACGAGTCCGAAAGATCGATCTTTAAATCCCGAGGCGGGTATTCTCGCCACGTAAACTATTTGAAGGGATGGAGATGCGATTTGTCATCCGTTCTAAATTAATTTTTTTTTTTGACTTTATTTTATACTAGTATATAAGTCTGATGTTAGTAGCATCGGCTGTGGATTTGTTAAGAAACTGAAAAGGATAAAATGTGAAAACTCGCTTGTGTGAACCTGAAATGTGTACCCGATTTGAATATTTCATATTTAATTGGTAAAATCAAAATAGTTGATTTGTTATTTGTTTGTGACATATAGGCAAAACCAGTAGTTAGTTGGTAATAAGCATCATATTATATTATACACGTTAAGATAAGAGGATAAGATTATAGCCGTTATTATAATGACCATAAAGACTAAATTCGGAGCTTGCGTTATAGCCATTCTCGTGTAGCGATTATAGCCATTATATTTGAACGGCATACAGGCTAAATTGGAACGATAAGTCGAGAGTCTCAGCTTACAAGCAAATGGGGATTCAAATATTTTTTCCACTGCCTAGTAATCGACATATTGCATAAGTCAATAGAGACGCTTTCATAAGCATGATATTATAGACATTAAGTGTATATGCATAAAGACTATATACGCATAAAGAATAATTTTATAGACGCAAAAAATCGCGTCGTTTTAAAGTCGCGAGCGTCACCGAACAGACAGACAGATGGTCAGACGGTCACATAAACACAGATATCCGTGATTATATATAGGGGATAAAAAAAATATTTTGTATTAAAGACTAACTTGCAACTGATACGAATATTAAAGATATATAAATATTATGATTTTATATGACGTCAACCGCTTACAAAACATAAACTCACATATAACAATCGTAACATCAATAATTATAACATGTTTTAATTTGAATATGAAATCGATCGATTTTTTAATCAAAAAAAAAATACAAAAAGGTACGAAACTAACAGAATTTCCTCTAACTAAATACACGGCAACGATGACCGACATAAGCCAGAAAGAAAACGAAGCGAAAAAAAGAAATATAAATGAATGGATGTCGTTTAAGTAATTCATTCACCACGCGATGTTTTGTTCTTGGACGCCCACAATTTCGAACGACGCTCATTACGACTCCGATTTACGTCTCTGCGGATGCAATACTTGAATTATTATGTTATAATGTAATAAAACGTGTCGTGTGACGTCGTTTGAAGGCTTAAATTGGGTTACGTCGAAGATTTCGATGGAATTTTCGAGAAAATCGGGGAAAATTAATGGGTCTGATTGTAATTGGATTGTTTGTCGATGTCGAATATTGTTATTTTGAGAAGGCTGTTCAGATTTTATCATATGTTATTATTAGATATTATAGAATTTCGTGTTATGTTATATATGTTATACAGGAAAATCGTGACTAAATTTAAAGTTGTTTATTTTGAACTGATAAAAGTTTTTTATACACATAAATTTTCTTCATAATTAAATTATGTATTTTCATATATATCCCCTATATATAATAGCGGATTTCTGTGTGTGTGTCCGTTCGTTCGTATGTCGTTCGGTGACGCTCGCGACTTTAAAACGACGCGTTGATACGATTATTTTTTTGCGTCTATAAAATTATTGATTATTATTCTAATATGGTCTTCAATAGTATGGTTTTTAACGGCTATAATCGCTACGTGAGAACGGCTATAAGGCGAGCTCCGAATTTTGTCTTTATGGTCATTATAATAACGGCTATAATCTTATCCTATATAATCTTATATTCTGGAGACATTTTGCAAGAGTACGGTTATAAAATATGTTTGGATATATTCAATTTTTGTTTTATTACATCACGCAACGGCACGGTTATAAAGTAATTTTGCATAGATATATTCAATTTTTATTTTATCACGTAATAGTATGGTTATCAATTCACAGCCGATTTTATTAACATCGGGCCTACATACTAGTTACAAAACATTTATAAATGGAAGACTTTTCTCTGTGGTGGAAGATAATCTTGTTCGTTTCAAACATAAATTTCGTTCACATTAAACGAATAGTATAAAAATAAATAAAGGTCATTACTTTCCGAGCCACCCAATACATTCGTCTACGAATGAAGGGATTGAAAAAAATGCAGACGTCAACGTCGAACCGTAATAATCGAATTAGCGTCGAAAAATCGCTCGTTTTTGAACACCACCTCATTACATGGACACGGGTAAGGGATCGGAATTCGCAAAATGTGAATTTCCTAACCGGAACTCGAAGACGGGCCAAGGGTGAAGTTTTAATGGCGGGGATTTGTCGCCCTCGTTAGAACCGAGAAAAAAATAAAATGAAAATAGACGTCTCGAAAGGCTTGATTGAGTGCTGGTTTTTATTTTATTTTTTTGAAATTTTCACGATTGGTTCAAAATTTTTTGACAGTGAAAAATCGATTTGGAACAACCATTTTAAAAGTGAGAGTTTACAAAATTCATGGACAATGTGAAAATGTATTATAAACTCGATCCTCTTTATACACGAGGGATATGTTCCGGAGACTACCGTGTAAAAAAATTGGGAATAGGTTTCATCAGTATATTTGATAGAAATTCCATCTAAATGCACTTTATAAAAAACTAGCTAAATCCAGCAGACGTTGTTGTGTCAGTCTCATTCTATGAATTGGATAATCAAGACAACTAAATTCAACAAACGACAGGTTTTAGACTCTTTGTATTTTTTTTTTTTTGTTTTAACGATACAAGCACCTCCTCGATAAAAAATACACATATCTGCCAATTTTCCTAGTGATCGGTCGAACGATGTTGGAGTGAAACGACGTCTAATATACAAACACACACACACACACACACACACATATATATATACCGAATCTTACTATTGTGATACATATTATTATATTTTTATAGCGTGTTAAAGTAAAAAAAAACCGCGTATAAAAATAACGGTTTCTTCTTCTTTGAACCTTATGAAAAGTGGATCAGGTGTATATTATAAATGAAAATAGTGAAAATTGTATTTGAAAAGCACAAAGGTATTTGAAATAATAAAAAAAAATGTAGGAGGACCTCGGATAAATCTTTATTACTGGTAATTCCATGATAGTTCGAATAAATCGATTATTTTTAATTACATTAACGCGTTTTTGATAATTATGCCAAATATTAAACTTGTCAGAAGATACACAAATTCACGCTGTTATAATTTTTGTGGTAGTGCTAGTGTAATAATGCTATAGTGATGTTTTATGACGGTTTGTAAATTTTTGTCGTGTGGATCATACACATGACTCAGATGAGTACAAAAAGCATTTGATCTGCTTCGAAAATCATTTTTAATATCAATACATAGAAGTATAAACTTTTTCACAGTATTTTCCTATCGAAAAATTTACAGGATTGATATATAATATCATTAAGAATTTGAATTGACTGCAATATCACGAAACTAAACCATTTGTGGAGATGTTACACAGAATTGGCGAAAATATACCAGATATAAACGAAAAAGAATGTAGACGCTTTATGATAATAAATTTTTTAGATTACTTTATATTAGAAAACAAAATAATGACGATCGGGGGCTCAACATCACAGAATTGCCCAAGTTTTCCCTACGTAGTAATTTGAAATTTCTTATTTGATCGAAATATTTTTATTATTTTAACATTATTTCCTAAAAAAGCTTCGTGCACAAAATCCTTCTTTTAATATTTGAACATTCATTTATTCGTGTAAAAAGTTTTCATTGCCAGTTCAATTTCCGGAATGCATCGATATTTCCAAAAGCGCATTTCATCAACACCACCTATTCAAAAGTAAAATGTCTGTCAGAAAACCTAAGCTCGGTACTAAGTAAGTTAGGGCTCGTATTTTTTGGGTTAGCATTTAAATACGGTTTTGGTCTGAATTGTAATAAAGTTGGTCAGATTTATATACTTTGGGTCAGAATTTTAATAAAATGGTCATATTTATTTTGACATACGATCAGATTTGATATTTTCGGTTAGAAAGTTTACAATTGGTACAATTGATCGATGCAGCGACGGAAAAAAATACCACTATGTTAAAATTTTATGTTTCAAATGACGCTAGCACATACGACGTTGTTACTTACATTTTCCTTTTAAAAAAATTGAACGAGGGAATTAGTTGGGCAAAGCTGCATCAACATTTCTCAGTCAGTAAAAATAAACGCATTTATTTAATGCCGCATATGTAATTTTCAGTAAAAAGTCTGAAAGTACTCATTACTTAACGCATGGATGGATAGAGCTGAACGTATCTTATTCAATCAGGTATTCACATCGAGTGTAAGACACGTTGTCGTCATATTACATGTCAATACGTTATAGAATTTCAATACGTTATAGTGTAGGTCGCACTTTATGCTGGATACTAACTAGGGGTCCCAATCGAATGTCCGATTATCCGATATTTGGATATATTCATCGCTTTTTCAATATTCGTAAGTTCGAATATTTATAAAATTAATCGGATATTATTCGTGCTTTTATTAAGTATATAATTTAGAAAGTTCCTTGGTAACGATATCATCTTTGTAGTTATGATGATGATACCTCGACTTTCAGAAATTTTTGATATTTTGTTTGGAATACGTGACGAATTAGATAAAAATGGTGATGCAAGCGAAGAGATCGAAAAACGACCCTAAGTCGAAACAAAAAAATAAAATTTATAATAATATTTTATTTTTATCCCTTTTTTATAAAAAATCCCTTTTTATTTTTTGAAAATAGCAAAAAAATATCTAATCCCCTATACATAATAGCGGATTTCTGTCTGTCTGTTCGCCTTGATGACGCTCACGACTTTAAAATGATCGACCCGTAGATACGACTATTTTTTGCGTTTATAAAATTATTCTTCATGCGTATATGATCTTTATGCTTATATACATAACGTCTATAATATCATGCTAAGAAAGCGTCTCTTTTGAATTATGCAATACGTCGATTATTACGCAGTGGAAAAAATATTTGAATCTCCTATACATGTGTATAATCACTGATGACAGATGTGTGTGTCAATAACAAATGAACTGGTTTTATTTATTAAATATTAAATATATTCGAATCGAGTACGGGCATCGTGTAGCCTATATGTCACAAACAAATAACAAATGAACTAATTTGATTTTATTAATTAAATATAAAATATTCAAATCGAGTACACATTTCGGGTTCACACAATCGGGTTTTTACATTTTATCGTTTTCCGTTTCTTAACAAAACCACAACCGATGTTATTAACATCGGGCCTATATACTAGTTTTCAATAATATGAATCAAATATTTCATTAAAATAATTATTATACTTCGAAAAACTCAATCGAAAATATCATTTTTCGACATCTAAAAAATCTATTGCATAATGCTAATAATATATTGCAAAATAAAGCGTTTCTTAGAGATAGTACGTATTGTATCAAATATATGCTCCTCGCATTCTGTATTGCGTATAGAAGCTATAAAAAAGAGAAGCCTTTCTTCCACTCGCTTTATCCGTTATTCATATTTTCGAAATGGCATGAGTTGGAAAATCGTCGCTCGTTCGGAAAAAACTGATGGAAAATCATCGGTGTGAGAAGATTTTGTAGAAATGCCAGCTCAACTTTCACACACGACGATGAAAAGTTCTATAAAATGGAAAAAAATTCACTCGGTTTAAATGTTAAAAAGTTTCAACCGATTTCATTGCGACTATTATGGAATTCGAATGAATCTGATTCACAATTTTTCATTGTTATGATCCGAATAAAAATCAATATTCTTTTATGTTTTCAAATTGAAAAAACAACGCTCGAATTATTGAGTTTTTGATGCGAACGAAATCATATTAATCGAAAACTTTCGATGTACAAACTCATACGGTATTTATACTACGAAATTTCAACAATAAACCGTTCCGAAATTAACCATTTCACGGTCAACTACTCCATTGGAAAGTTAGCGAGCAAACTTTAAAACTGTCTACTTTGTTGGAACAACCTCATAAAAATGTCCGATCTAACTTCCCAGCTTTCACCGACATATTTACTCTCACTAGATACACCCTTATAAACCAACTTAAGCCAAACCTATATTATATTCAAAACAAAAAATAAAATAAAGAACCACAACACAAAATTTCCCGCAAAAAAAAATAAGACGAAACCGATATTTTTTGCACAAAAGGACGATCGACGAGCCTTATTTCATTCGATGAGGACACCGATATAGCCTATAATACAACGTCATATAACATAACGTATCCAAAGGACCGGCCATTAGGGTGAGTTGATGTGATAAATCTGGCCGGGGACGCCATATTGAATTCTTTGGAAACTGCGCGTTTGCAACAAAGGCTCAAATATGGCGGCCCCCAAGTTCGCGGGTGTTACAAAGTGATGTGTGTGTTCGCAAAGTTGGAATAGGAATATTCAGGAAACGGCGTGTGTTGTGCGGAAAATTATCCCGGTCGTGAAAGAGACTTTTCCTGGTTCGAAAAAATCGTATGAAAATCAATATGGTTTTTTTTTTGTGAATTGTGAAATAAAAGACTGATTTTATATTTTTGGGTCGCCCTGTGGGCTTAATGTCAGCTGGCTTAATAGCAAGACTCTGTACACATTCGACACTTTCACAAGACTGTTCGTTGAATAATTAATTAGAAAACATCATCCACTACACTGTGCAGAATGTGTGATACGACGTGTTTTCTTTAAAATACTCTATGATTATATTTTTTATTATACTTTTTAAAAACTCAAAATTAAACTTTTATACATTCAAGTACTAAATTTCGATCAATTGAATGAAAAAAGTATTAACTATACAGTAAACCCCCTATAACGTTCCGTCCCCCTATAACTTCATCCGTCCCCCCTATGTCGTTCAAATGCATTCAAATTCAAATTTTTAAGTTTTTTCCAAATCCATTTGAAACAAGCAGTTACATTCCAAAAAAAAAACAAAAAAAAATTGAAATTGAAAAACCTTAACCCCCTATAACGTAGAATCTATCTTGACGTTATAGAGGGGCTTACTGTACACATAGCCCCCACTAGTTGGGGGGGGAGTTCAGAAAGGCTCTAGCCCTAGGCCCGACGTTACAAGCCCGCCATCAATTAATTTTATAAAATTATTTAGTTACTATTATTAACAAAATTTATCAGTTCGTATTATATATATAATAATTTAATTTTCAATACCTAATAAAAACTATGTAATTAAAAAAAATCGGTAAAAAGAAGGGGCACGATAAAGTTTCTGGCCCTAGGACCGATTTCAGGATGTAGAGGCCATAACTGTACTCTATTCGAAACCAAAAGTGTTTTTTTTTTTTTATCAAAAGTGTACACAATATCCCAGATTTCAAATAAAATCATATTTAGTTGTATCAAACCAATTGAACGTGTATCCGTGTTTATTGTTTAACTTTGATGATGGGCGAGAGTCGTTGAAATGTTTATTTTATAATATTGTATTATACATATTTAAAATAAAAATTGCATGCGGTAATGGAGATATTTTTACTCTTTGAATACATGCCGTTAAACTGAGAAATTTGATACTTCTGTTCACTTGTCGAGTTCAATCTTATGTGGCTTCTTCAAACCGATTAAATAACGGTGAGATCGATTTGTTAATTTTATTATTAAATTCTTTCAATTAATTTAATAAAATCTATGAAATTTCATATACTTTTCGAAATGTATTCGAAATAATTCCAGCGAAAGAAATTTGAAAAAAAAACTTATTAATATCCTTTTACAAAATTATTACTTTCAATTAACGAAGAAATCTCAATCGTTTTTGTATATATTTTATATAGTGTATTTTATATTATTGTATTATAATATGACTCAAAACATTAATTAAAAAAACATTATTTTCGTGCCGCCTTTGAAAAACTGCCAAAGCAGCAAGAGGAAGCCTCGTCAAAATGAGACGAATAATAATAACCAATAAAAAATAGAATAACAAATAAAATTAATATAATAATATAAAAATAAGACCCTAATATAAAATTCACGTGTATTTTAACTGTCGAATTTACCAAAACCGAAAAAATTCTCGAAAGTCAAGTGTAATCGTACGAACGGGAAAAATTGAATTTTCCGATGTCTCATGAACGTTGAATATGATCAAATTAGTATAAGACTTGGGGCTGATCGAGTTCGTAGACGGACTTTATCTCTCAGTGGAGATCTACGAGTACATAATAATGGGAGCACGTTCACGTTCTCTAGCTCGATCGATAGCTTAACTTTGACCCGCTCATTTACCATAAACCTTAAAAAATAAGCGTGAATTTAACTATTTCTAGTCATTCAATCATATCGATTTTTCAATTTTTTTTTTAATTTCTACGCCTTTTATGCACTTATACTGGATTGTTGTGAATTAAAAGGACATACTTTGTACATTTCTAAATTTCTAAATTTTTTTGAAATATTTAGTCATATATTATAGACTTGATCAGATCTTTCCAGTGGTGTAGTGGAGCAAGAGTGCACTGAGCGGCGCTCCACCACTTTATTTCGAGGTGGAGCATCGTTCCAGTATAAAAATTTCACATAAAAAAACTGTTTGGAATTTAGCACTAGATTCAAAATCAAATATTTCACATCTGGGTGTAAAAGGGGAGGTAAAAAAAATAGACAAATGCGCACCACATGAATTGACTGGACAGAAAAGGGAGCAGTCAAGTGTGGAACACGTGCCTCTCATTCATTCGAAACTGGACACTTATTTTCACAAAAGATTCGGAAAATGCAGGAAACAAAATAAAAACATCGTGTATTTAGGAACGATAGCCGAAATTTGAAACTTGAAAATTGTCAACCCTCATCAGTTTTATTAGGTTTTTTGTTGCAGTTTAGTAAAAATCATGATTTTTTGTACCATTTTTTCTCTTATTTTAGAGATATACAGCGCTCCACCACTTTTTTAGCACTACACCACTGGATCTTTCCCGAAATTTTTAGAATGATTTCGTTCGGTGCGTTGTTTAACTATTTTTTGTTACAGGCCATGTTAATAAAATCATTTTCTAAACTCCTTCCCTGAAAAACAGCAAAAAAAAGTCTCAAATTCGAATTTCTTGATAATTCATAAGCTATGCAATTATTAATTATTGTGTGACAAATCCATACTCATTAAAGTGTTCATAAACTTTTTTCTTGAACCACACTTCCCTACAAGAAACAAAATTAATAAAATTACGAATTCGTGCATCATGTTAGATCAATGATTCACAACCGAGCTTCAAAATTTCGTTCTTCGGTTTCGTTTTTATACCCTAATTTTGAAATTTGTTTAAATATCTGAAATTATATCAATCAAAAGAATTTTAAACAGATGTATTCAAAAATACTCGAACACTTTGGACATCGTTTTTAATAAAAAAAACCCTAGTTTCCCTTTAGGGAAACTAGAATTTGCCGAACTTGCCGTACTTGAAACTTGCCGAAGTAAACTTCGGCAAGTTTTTTTTATAACTAATTATATATTTTAAATATTTTTGTGTTGATATAGAAGTTTTTATTCATATTTATGGATTAAATACAAAAAATATAAAATTTGTGTATCATATTATCTTTCATTTGAATATTATTATTGCGCATACGCGAGATTTTAATTTTTTTCTTAAAAATCGAAATAATAATAACTTGATAATTATGATACTTTGGACAAAGGTATGTTTTGGTTAAAATGTTTTAAATAACTTAACCTATTACCTACCGTGTTCTCCCTAAAATAAGACCTCCTCCGAAAATAAGCCCTACCGTAATTTCAAGATTTTTTTCAATCTTATCCTGTAAATAAGCACTACCCCGAAAATAAGACCTAGTGAGGAAATGTCTGACAATATGGTACTTGTAATTAGTTATCACAGTGGTTCTGATTCGGTGCTCTGTACATAAAATTAAGATTTTGTACAAATAAATATTTTTTAATTTGATTTCTTTAACTTTATGTAGTTTAATCTGTTAAATCTGTTAATTTGCATATTTTTGTTTGATTTCTAACCCTGCGATTTTTTCGTATATTAAAACTTTGTATTTTATTTAAAAAAAAAAAGAGTTTGAACTATTTATTTGTGAACAAACCATTGTTGAATGAGATATCACCTGTAGCTACCTACGAGGAGCACAAATTGTCGTATGCACGAACTTTTGTTCCCGAAAATAAGCCCTAGCTCGATTCCTAGGTACAAAATCAATAAAAGACCGAGTCTTATTTTCGGCAGAACATGATATTTAAGGAAACCTCTGTAACATCCTTTATATTTCAAATGACTAAAAAAGCTCTACACATCGCATCACAAACACGATTTATATCCAATAAAAATAGATTTCGGCAGACCGAAGCGTACAAAACGAAACGTCTCATCGCGCCCCGAATCCCCCGGGAAACCGAGTAGTCGCGGATCACATAGCAAAAGCCATTCGCACAAACGCTTCCTCGAAGAACACACACACACACACACACACACACACACACACTCGAAACACCTGAAATTTTCGCGCGGCTCCAAAGCCAGGACTCTGGAGGATCCGGGACGATGGAGGAGCCGAACGAGCGGACGCCAGCGCTGGGCAAAAGCTCCAAAGTCGACGGACTTTCGCTGCTTTTCGCCATCCTGTGTATCGTGGACCTGTTCGGGGTATTCCCCATAGTCGCCCTGCCCAAGGCCGTCCTCGACTGCGGTAGGGTGTTCCCATCAATTGGCCGCTTTTCGGCTCGGATGCGAGAATATTGTTTTTGAATGTGCGCTCGCTTGTGTTTCGTTTTTGTATAATATAATACGTGTCGAAAATTTTTATGCTAGTCGTTTGCGTTTTGATGTATGTTCTATATTATGTGAAAATTATTTTTTGTTGTTATTTTTTATCGAGATTGATTGTTTCCGAGAGACTTTATGCTCTTTTTACGTGTAACGTTTCAGGGTTATATGGGATACCGATAGTTTTGTGCGTTTTTTCGATTCAAATATACGCGGCGATTCTTTTGGGACGTTGTTGGATAATCGCTGAAGAAATCAATCCTTCTATCAAGGAAAAAAGCAGGTACATCCACATCTGAGATTTTAAATTTTATAGTGTATTTAAGTTCATCTCAAGAATTTTTGCTTAATTAAAAATTTAACAACATAATGTTAGTGTACCAGTGGTTGACCGTGTACCCGTAATTAACTATCTACAAGAAAAACGTAAAAAAATAAAGTTTCCGAAAATGATAATTTTTCTGAAATTACACCCTAACCTCCAATCGCACCCTTTCCTAAAAATTACCATTTTTAGAAACCTTATTTTTTACGTTTTTCTGACAGACGGTGAATTACTGATACATAGTCAACCACTTAATTTATAAACAACCTTCATTGCCAAAATACATAAATTATATTTCAAATTTATTCCGACGCATAACACAGAAATACTTTTGTAAACTTTAGGTATCCGTATGCGGCTGTTGCTGATTTAACATTCGGTCCTATTATGAAAAATGTAGTGACCATTCTTTTAGATTTGACGATCTTTGGTGGCGGTATTCCAAATCTATTAGTAGGTAATTAAAAGTACACTTGAATTTAATTAAAATAAAGAATTCTTATTCAATTCAATGGAAATACCGATATTATTATTATAACGAATAATGAAGATTATGAATTAAAATTTTAATCATATTACAGCTTCACAAAATTTACAATTGTTCGGAGCGAAAATCTCAGGTTATGACTTTGATTTGTCTTTCTGCTGGTGGTTGGTGATTATTGGGATTTTACTATGTCCCGTTATGTGGTTGGGCTCTCCAAAAGATATGAAGTTATTGATTCGATCATACTCATAACAAAATTTTAAACAAAAATATTTCCATAAATTTCAAAATTCATTTTTCAGAACGTTGTCAGTCGTTTCTGTGTTATTTGTGAGTTCGGTCACTATAATGGTGTGCTATTGTATAGTTAGCGTCGACTCAGATTTACAAGGAAACATACTTACCAGACCAAACTCACCAACATTGCAAGAGGTTTTAATTGCTTACGGAATTATAGCTTTTCAGGTAATTTGAGTAATTGGAAAGCAACATTTATCAACATCGACAATAATTTATTACATTGATTGAAACGTGTGTATACATGCTAATGTTTCAGTTTGATATTCATCCGATGCTTATGACTATTCAAGTTGATATGAAAGATAATACAAAAATTAGCACAGCTGTACTCGGGGGTTTTCTAAGTAAATGAAGTACAAATTTTTTTATATAAAAAATATATTCACTTTTAAATTGAACATATTTTTTTACTAGTAACTGGATCTATGTTCGCTGTTACAACTATTTTGGCTTCACGACATTATGGCCCGAATATTAAACCAAATATACTTCAAGGTTTTTCCTAACACTTAGTACCTATATAAAATACATAATCACCATATTGATAATAAATACTTGTTGTCAGGTCTTCCGCCAAGTTGGGTTTTATACATAGGCGTTCTTTTAGTGACTTTTCAACTTTGTATATCTAGCGCTATTGGAAATTCCGCTTTATTTCAGCACATTGAAGAAAAAATGAATATTCCCAAAGGTATTGTATTTTTAAATGTCAAACCAACTAATCTTTACTTTAAGAGCATACTTCTGAACAAAAAAAGTATATAATACTCGAAATATTAGAATTAAATCTTAATTTAAACAAAATTATTGTCTTACATCTTTATAAATGATTTTTCTATTCATGAGTGAGCCAAAAAAATTTTAGAACTGAATTTTAATATAATACTTCTTTTTAGATTTTAACCTTAAACGGTGTTTTATTCGCTCACTTATAGTGGCATTTGGAGTTCTTTTGGGAGAAATAGTTCCACGATTCGATTTAGTAATGAGTATGATTGGAAGCACTCTTACGGGCCCACTCATGTTCATATTGCCTCCATTATTATATGGAAAACTACTCAAATTGAAAAAACAAATGTATATACAAGACATAGATCAAGAATCAAATGATGATCCACATTATTTTGATGAAAAAATTTCAGAATATGAGGACCATCTGGTAATCCCGTTTGAAAAAATAGATATTTTCTTGGCTTTTTTAATTGTATGCTTTGGAATCGTTATCACATTTATCGCAACCTATTACAACTGGATGAATGTGATACAGTATGCTCAATTTCAGCCATCTTGCCTTATCAATGCAACGACAAATTTTTTTATGTCGAAAAACTGAATTTCCTATAAAATTATGTCACAACTATGTCACAATTGATTATCGATATGTTAATATTAATCTGAATAAATGCTTATAATATTTTTTTTATTTATTTAAAGTATGTTTTCACAATTTTTATTTACACAATGATTCTGTTGAAAATATCTTTCAACCATTAAAAATCTTTACACATGAAAATCGATTGACAACCGTCTTAATTAACAAATGAGCTTTTATTTTTTATTACAAATTAAATTCTATTTATTGTTTATCATCAATCTATATTGTGTGAACTTGACACCACAAAATCAAAGTCAATAGGACCTTGTTGACAATTTCTATTTGTGACATTTTGTTACAGAAAAGTTTTTTTTACTTCAGATCTGACAAGGTTAATTTAAATATAAATTGAAATACAATGGAAAAAAAATGTTCAAATTATAATTACTAAATGAATCGTTATTTTCAGAATCTATACAAAATTAATATCACATGCCAATACTATTCACCAATTAAAAAAAAAAACAATATTTCAAGGTATTATCTAAATATGTATTCAATAATGTGAAACTTGCATATTTCAAAAGAAAATATTTTTTGATTTACTAATTATAAAAGTCTTGAAATTTTGAATAGAGAGATTTAAAAAATATAAAAATAAATTGCACTTTCCTTAATAAATTTTATAGTTTCACAATTTCACACATTTTGAGTATTTTTGATAATAAAATTCTAAAGAAAATATTCAAAATCCATAAATATTTTTTATGATGCTGTAATTCTATTTATTACACACACCATATTTTTCATTTTATGAAACTTATTTCAATATATTGCTTTAAAATACACATCAAAATGCAATATTTGAATAACACAAAATAACAAATTATTTAACAACATAGATGCAGCATCGTAAAAGATAAATAACTTGAATAAAATTTTTTTGCTTGTTTTGACTCTAAAAACAAATAAACGTTTATTCATAATAATCATGACGTTACATATGTCATAAACTTCAACAATTATAAACAATATATAAAGCTTTCAAAATCAAAAATAATATAGAATCTCAATTAAATCGAGGATATAAATGATTATTGCAAATGCAAGCCATCAATTTTCTCTCTAGTTGCCTTATATGACTCCCTCTCTTGATCAGGATATTTCGTGGGAAGATTTGGTGAGTGTAAATGCACTTTTGCGTTATACCTATGAAAAATGTTCATTTACATTATTTCATAAAATGTAAATAAATTTAAATGTAATAAATAAATACACATTACCTAATTCCAGAAATATCGATTTCATAATCTCCTGACAATATATAATTATTATTTACAACATTCCTTTTTCCATCTTCATTTAGATCTTGAACAAATCCCAGACAGACCTAAAAATGACATTATTAATATAATACCTAATTTAAGTGAATAAAATATATATAATAAAGCAAAAAAACCTGTCTTTGAAAAGTGAATCCATAACTCGTAGTGGTTGTTTGCCCACAATACTTTCCGTTACGATAAATTGGCTCTCCGCCCCAACACCACAGATCAGTTTCTGAATCGTGATCGTTTAAAAGAAGTTGAACATATTGCCTCTTTATTCCTTCTTCTTTTTGTTTGAGAAGAGCTTGTTTTCCAATAAAATCGCTTGCTTTCTTTAAGTGAAAATCAAATTTTATTGTAAAATTGAAATTTGATATATATTTTTTTTATTATTTTTTTCACTTACATTAAATTTTACTCTCCATGCTCTTCCACATTCTAAAGGAGTTGTGACTGTATCCAAATCTTGTCCCCAAAATGCATAAAATTTCTCAACTCTCAGCGTTCTCATGGCATAGTAACCAACATGTGCGATTCCATATTTTTCCCCAGCTTCTATTAATCGTGAATAAACATGCAAAGCAAACTGAAAAATAAACAAACAAACTCTATTTATATTATCATTTACTGGATGACTTCAAAATCGATAAAACTCAAATTACTTCATTGGGAATATATAAAACATATCCGAGCTCCCCTGTATGTGTGAGATTCAAAGCCCTAATGCCGTTCGCGAGCCCAACATCTAATTCTTTATATGTGAAAAATGGGAAATTTGATGGACTCAAATCTGTATCAGTCAATTCTGATAGCAAAATTCTTGTGAATGGGCCCATCAGACAAATTGCGGTATACATAGACGTTACATCTGACAGTGAAACTGATCCGTTTTTGGGCAAATGTTTTTCGATCCAAACTCTACATCTTGTTTGTTGAACAGTAGGTGCAATCATCATATAACTGAAAATATTACATGGTAAGTAAACGTGAGAATTAAATATGAATTTCAATAAAGATTAATCCGTTTACTGATTTTCAGCCAATCTGACTAGAGAGCAGTCGTTTTCATATCCTCCGTGATGATTTTGCATTCCTGTATGGATTACACTACCTACCGGCACATCAACATCGTTTGAACATAAATATTGGAGACTATCAACAACTTCAGTTCCTTTAGACTAGAAAATTAAAAAAGGTATGTCAAAAAACTAGAATATTTTTAATAGTTGTATGAAAAAATAAGTTTTATTTTACCCATAAATCAATTTTCGTAAATGACGAATAATCACAAAGACCCACAGCTTCTCTACAAGCCATATATTCGTTTTTGACAAAATCAAACCACGGCGGTTTACCAAATGTCCCGGTATTAGCGATACGTATTTCCATTTCGTTTTTCATTCTAACTATAATTTGAAAATTGATCAATAAGCACATAGATACTTTTAATCGGCACAGAAACCAAATAAAAAAGATTACAATTTAATGGATCAAACCATGCAGGTCTTTCGTATCCCATAACTTGATTGAAAACAGCACCTTTTTCTTTGAGAGTTGTGTAAATTGGCGACATTCGCAAGTTTCTACCAGTTTTATATTCGTGAAAAGGATATTGAACATCATTACATAATCCTGGATCATGGAAAAAAGATGAAAATCAATTTCTATGAACTATAAAATAGTCAAACAATTCTCTGTTACAAATTACCGGGCAATTCTTGCACTCTATCCCTCAAATATCTTTCATTATTGTGTAAACTTAGGAACCGAGATATGTCAACTTCATGCAAGTCGTAACGAGTATGACCATCAACAATGAGATCTGTAATTGCTTTACCAATTCCACCAACACTGGGCAAAGAAAATGTTTTCATTCCGGCTGCTACATAGTAATTAGATATCTGCATATAAAAAAAATATAATTAAAAAATAATAAATTCTCAGCGAAAATAATACACATTCAAGAAATTATTGATTCGCATATCAAAGTTGCATATTATTAAAAAATATTTAACATTAACAGAAAAGTAAAAAAAAAAATCAAGAAAAATATAATACAATACATATTTAGAAAACGCATTACATAATATAGTTTGCCAATGGTTCAAAAAAATACACAAATTTTGCAGTCATGGAGTATAATGAAAAAATTTAAAATGGTAATACCTCAGTCGATTCGCCAATGATCCATTTTAAATCAGGCGAATATACCTCTGGATAATTGTAGATTTTTTCAACTGTACAAGATTTCAACGCAGGTATACGCATCAAAATTTGCTGAAGCAAGTAATGAATATTGTCCCAATCGACTTCAGAATATTTCACATTGCCAAGACCTAAAAATTGTATGAAATCAAGCTGTAAAACAATTATACAATTTTATCCATTTAAAAATGCAAGTGTAACAAAGCATACGTCATAAATGATTAATCTCGCATAAAAACATGGAAATGGATTAAGAATTATGAAAAACATCACCGAACTTCATAGGAATCTTTTTTGTGCATTAACAAACTGACGAATGTTGATATACTAAACACATTTCACAACTAAAAAGGACTAGGCATTTTAAAAATATGTATTTTCAATACTCACTCGGCATAGAGACCGAATTTGAAACTGGTTTGGCCTTTGGTTGAAATCCACCAACTAAGATACTGCCTTCATTTTGCTTAAAATACAAATAACCATCCGGATCCTTAATAACTGAAATATACATGTGAAAATAATAATCATTATATTTTGATTAATAAATGACAGGTATTTAAAATTACTTGGAGTTGAGGTGACTGAGCTGTCGTCACATTTTGTGACTAAGTAATAATGTTCGGCAGCGTGAAGAGGAACTTTTACATTTGGTTGTGACAGTTTTCCTATATTTCTGGCACAAAACCCAGCACAATTTACAAAGTATTCACACTCAATATCACCTAAAGTGGTTTCAATCGAATTTACTTTTCCTTTTTTATGTTTGACACCAATAACAGAACAATTTTCTAATATGGTTAATCCTACAAATATAATTAATTTAACTAAAAAAGTTCATATAATCACCATTTGTGTCAAATTAACATCGCATACCATTGCTTTTAGCATCTTGGAAAAGAGATGAACACATTGTGAAAGCATCGCCAATCCCTTCTTCGTTTAACCACAACCCTCCAAACAAGTCATCCACTCGAATGAGCGGATTAATTTCATGACACTTTTCTGGACTTAATAATTCACATGGTATTTTCCAAGACCTAACTAGTCAAAAATTATCATTAATACTGATGCATTACAATATAAACTAGATTTAAATCAAAACTTTGATTGAATCTCACGAATATTGTGCCTTGATACGACGGTATTCAGTCAGACGATCTCTACTCCTCGCTAACAATAAAGAACCGCATTGCTTCCAACCGGAATCTAGACCTTTATTTTCCAAATCTTTCCATATCTGTCTGGAAGAACGAGCGAACATCAACTGAGACCATGTCGGTTTAATCATTCCGATTAAACCCGTAGATTGTCTTGTGCTACCGCTTCCTATTCTGTTGATATAAACACAAATTAAACATGTAATTTGTTGATGAAAACCAATGGTTCAGTGAGAATATACCTGTTTTTTTCAATAACGACAACTTGATCAGCCCATCCTCTTAAAGAGAGATGATACGCTACGGCCGCTGCAGTAAGACCACCGCCGCAAATGACAACTTTGGACTTTTGTGGCAAATTATTGGAAGACGAATTGCTCATATCCTTGTTCTGAACATCTCGAGCAACGATTCCTTTAGCAGCGGCTAATATTGTTCGGTTGGAATGTGGACAAACACTCCTCACAGTATGCATGATGTGTAAATGCGATCGTATTTGTTTGTAATTCAACCTATACATATATTTTCATTATAAAAAAAACATTCACAAAAAGGAATTTTTGTTAGAAATTCGGAAAAATATATAGAATTCGTAACACTACCGATATAAGATCCCATCGTTTAACTTTATTCTGATTCACACAATTGCAAATTTGACACTTGACAGATGATCGAAATAACAATGTTGCCAGTGTACATTAAGACTGCGGCCAACTCGGACTAAACAAATTCAAATACGGTCAACCCGGTGTGCAAACGTTTGCCCGAAAGACAGTGGCACATTCGACAGTAGAATAAAGGCAATTGGAGGGTTACATGATGGTTAAATAATCCAATTAATACTTAATAATTTATTTTAATCAACTTTCAAGAAATTTTTCGTAGATTGTGATCTGCTCTCGGCATTGTTGGATCGTACGGGCTACTGTCGGTATGTGCCAGCATTATGTGTACTATTGTCGTTTCACCAAACGTATGACAACCATTGTAGGTAAATTACACATTGAAAATAATATTACCTAAATGTGAAATTATAACCAAAAATTCAAATTGAATGCTTTATCCCTTTCCACTTGTTTGGTGCATGGCGCTCACCACGGTTACGTATTTATACTTCGGAATACGAGCTGGTCAATAATTTAAAAAAAAAAATAACGAAATATAATGCCGATTTTATAAGTTTACCTGCAATTATTTTACATTACATTGAGTGAATATTGTAGATAAAACCTTCAAGAACGATATGGTGTCATTCGTATTGCGAAATGTCTCCGAGTGGAAAGAGTAATAAAAAAAATTCGTATTATTTGATTGATTAAAACTGGTCGTCTATTATAATATTATTAGGTTGATGCGTTGACAACGATCAAAAAGGGGATGGTCAACCATCACAAAACACTCATACATACTTTATTATAAGCCTTTTACTTTGCTGAAATTCGTATATAATATTGAATATACTTAAAAAATAACTTTTCAAAAAATAATCCTTAATGTAAATATTTTCAAGAGGGTAAATGCTGTGCACCTGTTTCCATTTAGAAGTGCCAAAATACTGAACGCTAAGTGAGGTGACCATTTTTTTTTTTTTTTTTAAATAATTTCTTCTAAAAAAAAAGAAAAGAATCACGAATATGCATCGATTGTGAAAATAATAAAGCGATCCCGATGATTGTAAGTAAATGTATTTTATAATTTGTAAAATAATATCCAACAAGGTGATAAATGCAAACAGGACTTCGAACTAAAATTTTTTTCGTTCCAGTTTTCAATTACAGTTCAATAAAAAATATATAGATTCATCGAGCAATATCATAACTTTAAAGCCATCTATAATTATAATAAATTGAATAAGGGGCTTTCATATTTTGCCATATTTAAACAATAAAAATAATCTATTGAAAAAAACAGATTCTTATATTCTGAATTATAGTCTTTGTTGACACTAGTTGTTTCGTCCTGTTCTTTTATATGTGGCAATTGGACCTGACTACCAATGTTAACAGGAATAATGAAAAAAAATTCATATAGAAGTCAATTTCTCTGATCATGACTTCCCCTTGTGAGAACTAACTAAATTAAGGGGTATTTTAGTCTAGAATTTCGAAAAAAATCGTTTTTATGCACATTTTCAATTTTTAGTTCTTTAAGAATATGTCCTTAAGAAGATTTTTCGAAATTCGAACTATTTTTGAAGTTATGGCTATTTTTGTGGCGCGCAAACTAAACCGGCCTGAACTTTACTCAAAATTTTAAACGAGTTTTCTTGAAACGAATTATATAAAACTGATTCATTTGAAATTTCGTGTTAACCTCTTCTATACATCCCTCTATGACACTAACTACAATAAAACAAAAAAACAATTTTTACTATTTTAAAAAAATTTGAAACTGTTTATTAAATCGTAAAAAAAAATATTTTTCAAACGGTCGTTATTTTGGGGAAAAAAATAATTTTTACTTTTCCTTAGTTCAGGTGATAGCGACGTCTCTACTGATTAAGAATCAGTTCGTTTTTTTTTTTTGTTTCAAATGACCAGAAGGGGTACAATCATGCACGCCGGGACATCTTTTTATTGGATCCTCCACTTTACCAGCTGCTAACTTTTTGAGTTTTTAATTTTTTTTTTTGTTTAATTTATTATGCACAGTAATCCCCCCTATAACATCTGCGGCATCCCCCCCTATGACGTCAATTTTTTCAAATTTATTTAAATTCAAATTCTTTATTTTTTTTTCAAATGTAATTGAAAAAACAATTAACTCGTAAAAATATCAAAAAAAAAGAAAAATTAAAATGTTTCATTTACTGATTTTTTAAATTCCCCCTATAACGTCGAATCTATCTTGACGTTATAGGGGGATTACTGTATTCTTAAAACATAAATAAACAAACGATAAAAAAATGTACCGGTAGTCTTCGATCTTCGATACGTTCCTGAACCACGATCGTAAGTCGAATCTGTATAATTATTATTTTTTTCGGTAGTTTTACTTACTTTTATCAACACAATAATGAAATAATAAATAAATAACATTTGAAAATCTTTCACTGCTGGGTGCATCATTTCAAATTTTTGTATTCCTTGATTAATTAAATTAAAAGCAGCAGCTATTTCTTTTAATACGAATTTTTTTAACGGTTTTACATTCCTCCTTATTTATTTCTCACATCCACTTGAGATTTATCATTCAGTTTAAAAAAAAATAATTAATTTTAAAAAATTATATTATTTTTTTTTCGATCGTAAGTGCGAACCGTCGTAAGTCGAGGATTATCTGTATGATAAAAATATTCTTAGTTTTTTTTTTTATGGAACTCGAAAAAACGCCCAAAATTTTTGCCTCTATACTAAATACCCCTTAAAAAAAAACCAAAACGAATGATCACCCTACACTAAGCGCTCATACCTCACCTCACAAACCATTCACGCCTTTAAAACAGTCCGCCCTAAGACCCGATTCGGCATCCGCTTAACCAAAACACGCCGCGTCGCGACCGCTTGTGTTCGCATAGCGGTGCTCCAGGGTGGACGTTCTCCGGGTGCTGGTGCTGCAGCAGGACTCCGCGATGGCGGAGTCTCAAGTGGCCGTCGTCATGAACGAGGCTCTGGTACGTTGGCCCGTCCTCCTTGTGGCAATCTCGCGCCAGCTTACCGGCGCAAAGTTATTCTCGATGTTGCACTGTATTTTTGTTGTGTTGGAGTATACCTGAGACTTTTTTTTGCACGGGAGTACGATCTAGTGATTGCCGTGTGAGAAAAGTGTGTGGTGACCATATCGAAATTGGAAATAAGTTCCATTGGTGTATTCGGATCAAACTTATGTACGTCCAAGTCTCTTTTTTCATTGGGGAATAGGGTCCAGAGACTGCAATGTAAAAAATGTACGACGACCATGTAAAAGTTGGAAATAAGTTCTGTCGATATACTCAGATCAAACTAATATATATCCAAGTCTCCTTTTTCATTCGGGGATGCGGTCCAAAGACTACAATGTATAAAAATGTATAATGACCATATGAAAATTGCAAATAAGTTCCATTGGTATATTTGGATCAAACTTATGTGCATCCATGTCTCCTTTTTCCTTGGGAGATACGGTCCAGAGACTACAATGTAAAAAATTTACGATGACCATGTATAAATTGAAAATTAGTTCTGTCAATATACTCAGATCAAACTAATATATATCCAAGTCTCCTTTTTCATTCGAGGATGCGTTCCAGAGACTACAATGTAAAAAAATGTGTTATGACTATGTAAAATTTGGAAATAAGTTCTATTGGTGTATTTGAATAAAACTTATGTACGTCCAAGTCTCTTTTTACATGTGGGATGCGCTTCAAAGAATATTGTACAAAAAAAAATACAATGACCATATAAAATTCGAAACTAATACGATTGTACAATAATATAATAATTGTACAATTGTATACTAGTCTAGTCCGGATCTTACCATTTTGGCCCAATAATATTTTATTTTTTTTACAATGTCAAAATGATAAAAAACAATCGGTTCTTTTTCTTAAACCATATAAAAAAAAGTTTTGGGTTTATATTTATTATGCTTGTGTTGATTATTTTGAAGCCATGAATTGGTTGCACAAAATGCTTCTTCCGAAGTATCAATCTAAAATAATTCATAATGGGTATATTGAATCATTTTTCAATTGATATTACAAATCCTGTTTTCTGATAAAACGATCTCCACCATACATATTTATCTCTGACACCATCTTACGTTATAAATTTTCATTTCGATTTCAGCAAGTAGAAGCCATTGAAGAGGCGTTCAGTTGCTACTTGATATTGCAGTTGGAAATAGAGAACCCGAGGATCAAATGGTTCAAGAAAGAGTTAACTTGCCTTTTTTCAGGCTTCACGCCTGAAATACAAGAGTCAGCTCTTAAAGTTTATTTGAATTTGACTGCTTCGTCCGTGAATAATATAAATATGAAGAAGATGTTTGATTTCTTGGGAGAATTAGTAAATTCGAATGTTTTACCTGCAAGGTAACATTATTTTATTTTAAATATGCAGATACATATGTTGTTTTTGTTGTTACAAAGATGTTTGCGTGTAAAATGTACATGTTACTTATTTTCAGTTGAAAATCGTCTATGTTTAACTTTCATCTACGCTTTTTAATATAATTAATGCTATGGAATTTTCATTTTAATCCATTTTATCATTAAACTGCATTAAATTATTTTGCTCATAATTATAACTTCACAAATGTTTTTTTTAATATATGTTATGTTCATTATAAATTGACTATTTGTCAACTGCATTTGCGATTTTATCAAATACATGTTACGTTTAAGATTTCTTTTTTCAAAAAGAGTTTGTGATTCTTTTTGGTAGATCTAAATTTGCGTTTTCCATTTTTATAATATTAAAATGTATCATAGAGTGCCTCTTATTTTTACAGAATGGTTTGTGATACCATATTATCCAGTGACAAATTAACGATAAAAGAAGAATATTTTTGGGTTAATTCATTCAATTTAATTAGACAAATCATAGGAGGAGTCGATTACAAAGGTGTGAGAGAAATAATGAAGGTAATCTTGAGTTGATGATTTTATGTGTTTACAATTTAAACAATATCTCGATAAATCGCTTGATTCAATTCTCAGGGATGCCGAGAAAAGGCACAATTATTACCAGTTCGATTAAATTCAGGCAATCTCCCACAAATGCATGCTTTGAAAAACGTTATAGAATATATATTCGATCGAAATGCTTCCCTGTTACCTGGATACTTTATTGTAACCGAAATTCAAAAAGCCTACCCCGATAACAATAACTGGCCACATTGGGTACTTAATTTTACTTTATTCGAATAATTATCATGATATTTTTATTGATATATATCTGAAATTATTTGCAGCAACTTGCCAAACTTTTGTCGAATTTCGTGGAAAGCTTCAGGCCGTGTGCTCAAATGGTTTCGATTATAGGACATTCACAAATGTTACCCGTCGTAGAACATTCGGGTTATGCCGATCATCTTATCAACCCGTGGAGACTCGATCCTGTTACACTAAAATTTTCTTTGAAAGGGAACCTACCGTATGACGAAGACCTGCTCAAATCGCAAACAAATCTGTTAAGGCATGTACTAGAACAACCCTATTCTAGGGATATGGTTTCTTCGATGTTGGGATTGCAAAAACAACACAAGCAACGTTGTATAGCGCTCGAAAACCAACTGGTGGAATTAGTTATATTAGCAATGGAAAGATATGAACAAGAAAGCGAAATCGAAGAAGGATCTTCAACCCATTGCCTTTGGTTACATTTATCTTCACAACTCATTTACTTTGTGCTTTTTCAATTCGCCTGTTTCCAAAACATAGTCATGGCCTTACACGATAGACTAGCCAGCAAAGATTTGAGAAAAGGCAGAGATCATCTGATGTGGATACTACTACAGTTCATATCCGGAAGCATTCAAAAGAATCCTCTTTCTAACTTTTTGCCTGTATTGAGATTGTACGATTTACTTTATACAGAAAAAGAGCCTTTACCAGTACCAGACTATACTCGTGCACACTGTACTCATCAAATGGCAATCACTTGTATTTGGATTCATTTATTGAAAAAAGCTAGATCTGAACATACTAATATGTATCGCCCAATTCCGCACACACTTAAACTACATTATGAGTTAGTAATATTCATCAATAAGTTTATTTATCAACAATTTTATGTTGTACTTATAATTCCCACTTGTCGTTGTAGGTTTTTACAGCATTTGGTAATGCCGAATAATAATACATCTCTTTGTATGGGGTCCGATTTTAGAATTGCATTGTTATGTAACGCTTATTCAACAAATCAAGAGTATTTTACGAAACCGATGGCAGCATTAGTGGACACGATTTTGGGCTGCCAAAAAACTATGTCAAATACAAACACCACTACAAACCTACCGACTGTACCGCTTTCAATGTGTATTCTGGACAGTTTGACTGTTCATTCGAAAATGTCGTTAATCCATGCCATTGTCTCACACGTGGCTAAATTAGCTCAAAACAAGTCAAACATAGCCAACAATTGCAACATGGCTCCGGCTCTTGTCGAAACGTACAGTCGACTCCTCGTTTATACTGAGATTGAATCACTAGGAATTAAAGGTTTTATCAGTGAGTATACAAAATTATGATAAATTTACTTTATATTGGCTTTTATATTTAAAAAAATTATTATTTTTTCAGGTCAATTGCTCCCTACTGTTTTCAAGTCACATGCTTGGGGTATTCTTTACACATTACTAGATATGTTTTCATATCGAATGCATCATATTCAAGCAAATTATCGTGTTCAACTTTTATCGCATTTACACTCACTAGCAGCTGTCCCACAAACCAATCAAACACAACTGCATTTATGGTAAATAATCAATTATTCTAATAATGAATTTATTTTTTTATTAAAAAAAATTAAACATTAATTAGTACATATTTGTGATAAATTTTAATCTTTTTTTAAGTTTGGAAAGTACAGCTTTGAGACTCATCACTGGTTTGGGAAGTGGAGAAGTGCAACCGCAACTATCAAGATCTTTTTCCGAGCCTAAACCTCTGGTTTCTGTTGAAAGTGAAGAATTAAATAGAGTCTTAGTTCTGACATTAGCTAGAGCGATTCATGTCACTGGCACAGGTAAACTTGATAATAAAAACTTATTTTATCAATGTTCGATACTTATTTATTCTTAACAACTGAAGGATGATTGAAAAATAACGTCTTTCAGGGGGCGATGGTAATTGGTGCAAAGAACTCCTCGGGGCCATAATGCAAAGTACTCCGCATCTTTGGTCTCAACATACTATACAATGCTTTCCGCCTGTGTTGGTCGATTTCTTCTCTCAGGTACAATTCAATCTGAATTTTTAAATACAGATCATTTTTGAGTGAAATATCTCTGATTGATTTTTTTTATTTCAGAATACTGTACCGAAAGAAAATAAACAATTATTGAAGAAATCTGTCGATGAAGAATATAGAAAGTGGACTTCAATGACAAATGATAATGATATAATTACACATTTTTCAGTTCCTGGAACACCGTTATTTTTATGTCTTATTTGGAAAATGATATTTGAAACAGATAGAATAAATCCAATTGCATATAAGTTAGTTAAATAATTTAATAGAATTGAATGAATTTTGGAGAATAATATTTATATACATTTTTCAGAATATTAGAACGTATTGGAGCCAGAGCCCTTTCAGCTCATCTACGTAAATTTTGTGATTATGTCGTATTCGAAGTGACGAACCCTGCTGGTGGACCTCACATACATAAATGTGTCGACGCAATTAACGACATAATTTGGAAATATAACATTGTGACTATTGATAGGCTTGTTTTGTGTTTGGTATGCTTAATTAACTATTGTATTATTTTTACCAATTGTCTTCATGCTTTTGATTCATATATTTGTTAATTTAGGCTTTACGAGCTAATCGAGACAACAACGAGTCTCAAGTTTGTTTTTATATTATTCAACTACTGCTATTAAAAGGCGGCGAAGTTCGTAACAGAGCTCAAGAATTCGTTAAGGAGAATTCTCCAGAACATTGGAAACAAAGCAATTGGTATATTGGATATTTTACATGAAAAACTACATCGAATTGATGCACTTTATATATTTTAAATATAAAATAAAAATAAATTTCGCAGGCATGAAAAACATTTGGCATTTCAACGTAAATATCCTGAAAAATTTGCTCCAGAGGAAGCCGGAGGACCCTATGGAGGTTCATTGCCAGTATACCTCAGTAATGTTTGTCTGCGTTTCATACCAGTATTAGATATAGTCGTTCATCGTTACATTGAAATTCCTCAAGCAAGCAAAAGTCTCGACTTACTCCTGGATCACCTAGGCTGCCTATACAAATTTCACGGTAATTATAATACTTCATTTGTACCAATTGAATAAATATATTATTGAAATAATGTGGTCCATCTATCCAGCATAATACTTTTTGTGTTAACATAATATTTCAGATCGTCCAGTCACTTATTTGTATAGCACTCTTCATTATTATGAGCGTAAGCTTAGAGAGCGGCCGCCGCTTAAAAAAACTCTAGTCAATGCTGTATTAGGATCGTTAAAAGAAGTACGACCGACCGGATGGGCTGTTTCTGAAGCGTTCCAAACTTATTTGAGTAAAAGTGAACAAGAAGCTACTACCTGGTTGCCTGAACTTAATTATTACATTACATTATTCAAAAGGATGGTCGATAGTCAGTTGATTTCTGCATTTAATGTTATACGTGTATTTATTAATGTCGTTCAATAATTATTATCTTTACTTTCAAGCAATGACCGGAAAAACAAATTTTCCAAATACAGACTGGCGTTTCAACGAGTTTCCTAATCCATCTGCACATATGTTGTACGTTACATGTGTCGAGCTCATGGCGCTGCCGCTAGTGCCTTCGATTGTCGGCAATAACTTACTCGATATTGTATGTAAAGGATTCATCGTAATCCCATCTAACCAACTCCAGTCGTGGATTAACAGCGTCGGTTTAGTAATGGCTGCACTTCCAGACTCGTACTGGTCAGTTTTACACGATAGAATAACAGAAGTGATAACATGTCCGCAAATGCTCGATTGGAAATACAGCAACACACCATTCCAATTGTTCAATCTCGTTCTTTGCAACAATGCCCTGTTGGAAAATAAATTCAGCTTGACTCTGGCCCTTGCCCATTCTACGTGGTATCATGCAGGAATTGGTCAAATAGCACAAATACCGCAGTTAGTATCTCGCTTCTTTAGTTTATGCTTTTATTTATTTATCTTAATGAATATATTAAATTTTCAGATTCATTAAAGAAAAATTGGCACCTGTAATAAGAACGGAAATTCAATTTTTATTCTTGTGTCATTTGATTGGTCCATTTTTACAACGCCTTAACTCTGATATACCTCGCACTGTTATAGATATTACTATAATTTTATATGAATTACTAGAACAAATTGATAAAGCTCAACTTCACCTAAGTCACATTGACCCCATTTGCGATTTACTGTAAGTATTTTGGTATTCTGTATTTCGTTAATTTTATGTATTGGTAAAAAGTTTTTAATTGAATTTATTCATCATTTCCATGCAGGTATCACATAAAGTATATGTTTGTTGGAGATTCAATGAAAACTGAAGTTGAAGGCATTATCAGAAAACTAAGACCTGCCTTGCAATTGAGATTAAGATTTATCGTTCATTTGAATGTTGATGAAATCAACACTTCATAATATTACAAAAATATTCGTACATTATTTTCGATTATGATTATTTTTAATAAAATCAGTTATTATTTATTGTATTGTCTAGAATTAAAATCACATAAAATGCATTGAAAATGAATTCAAATCAAGATTTTTTTTAAATCTTCGATAAATTTTGTGACTATTATTTTAATATGAAAAAATTTATATGTCATGTCATAAAGTAATTGGATTGCATACCTCAAATCTGAGCTTACACTTTTTCTATCGAAATGTGAGGTATGCAGGCGTCTACTTAATGATACCAGTGAAAACACTGTTCCTATCCGTTGGTTTGTAACCAGTGAAAAAAGAGCCATATTATGGCAAGATTTTGAATAGTTTGTTGATAATTGATTCCACTTCATTTATTTTTTTATTTATACATATTACAGTATTATTGTGAAACTGTTCAAGTACAATTGAAACAATAGGAAAATATTCTAAAGCATATATTGCATATGGTTATTGCTCAACAGAAAAATGTTTAGGCATATGTAAATGTACTTACTGGATAGTAATAATATAGATACTATACACAGCTGGACTCGGTTATCTTTAAAACCTAAATTTTCATACAATTCAGAATGATTGTGGTAACTGAGTTTAACTGAACAAAATTTATATTTTCTTCATATATACAAACACCTGTTGATCAAAAGAAATAAATTCCATGTTGTATGAACTACTTAAGTCGTGATATGACCACCCATAAATTAAGCCAAATAATTTATTTACTTTTGAAGTTATACTTCTTCAGGCTTTATATTGTATCTCACATTAGAATAAGATCATTGAAAAATAAGATTTTTTTATACTAACAGTTATATGTATTTTATACATTATACCAAACATCAGAATAGCTGGGACTTTGTTATAGCTCTTAGAATGCTAAATATTAATTTAGCGAAAACTAACTGAACTGAATTAATTATAACTTGAAGTTAGGTATATAATTTTGATTTTGCTGTGGTTAAATTCTCAGTGTCCACAATATGCAATTATTCCTATTTTCATCAATTTATTAATGAATTTTATATAGTGAACTTGTGTCGAACTACTTATAAGATATTTAAAGATAAATTTAGAATGAAATAAGAATATTTGAAATCTCTTACCAAATTACACTCATAAGATATTTAAAGAAAAATTTAGAATGAAATAAGATTATTTGAAATCTCTTATCAAATTGCAATAATTATTTATATGTAAAAACAAAATAATTTATATCAAATGTTTTTATACTACAATGCTTCATATATATATATAGATCGACCATGAAACATTACAGAATGAAATCCATCAGCTGTGCATGTTCACAACTTTGACGAGACTCACAATTAGTAGTCTGAACTCTGCCACATCAGCATCAAGCTTTTTTGCTATAATAACTAGTTAGTTTATTTGAACAGCAGCAATCAGAACTGTGTACCTAGCCTGAATATATCTATAAACACCTCGCTTTTCTCAATTATTTACTCTATTTTTCAAACACTGCTTTATAAATGTGTGGTTTATAGTAAATCTACCTTAATGAGAAATTTGTGTGAATTTTGATATATTTTTGATGTTTGTGGTAACTCAAAATAGAGTTCAATACCAATAATAAATTATAATCTAAAAGTAAATAGATTTACGAATTCAGGTAGTTTTGCTCTTAATGTATTATATTTTTGTTTTGTAACTTTCATATTTGATTTAAATGAGATTTATTATATCAAATTCTGTTAAAAATAAAATTGCATTTTCATAGAAAAAAGTGTATATTTCTTCACATATTCTATACATAATACATTTTTAAAAAAATTCAGTGTTGTGAAATTGTCAATAAAAATACACATATAGAAAATAATATAATCACTGTAATTATATAAAAATATCTACCGGTTTAAAACACTATAGATACATACGAATATATCATATTTCGCAAGATAAACCAAAATAATACTTTTCGATGATGTCCCGATTGCATTTCTGTGAAAAACAACCAAAATTTCTAAACAAATTAAAAAAATGAAAAACCTCAGTTGTATTATTATGCCAGTCTTTAAAGCTCACAATCAGTCTTCAAATAAATCATAACTGAAAGAATAATATCCAAAAAAAAATACATCGAAGTAATTTCAAATAGCATCTTAAATATTTAAACAATGGACAAAGATATTCACTTCACAACACTGACAAATTAAAGCGTTAAAACCCTATGATTTGCAAAATGCGATTGGACTTTTTCCTTTTCAGAGAAACTCTTCTATAGTGCCATTTGACGTACAAGTAAAAAACAATTACAGCTAAAAAGACTAGAGCAATAGACGCCCAAGTGAACGGGCCGTCTGAAGAATTTATTGAAGTGGGAAGAATCGCTGCCTGTTTGTTTCTCCAAGACCACAAGGCTTCCTCTTCTTTATCTACATCTTGACTATCGACTGAGGATAAAGCTGAAAAACACATTTTTCATTTTGATTTAATACAATATCAGGGTAATATATCTTTCATACCTTTCAACGGTTCATTTTTCGACAAAAGATGATGCGGTCTATATAGTGAAGATGACGGTGAAGAGGTTATATTGAGAGGGATACCGGTGATTAATTTTTGGTTTGTTTCACATAACGGTAAGGGTCTAGTACCTCCACCTAAGTTACTTTCTAAAACCCTCGAATAAAAATGCAAACTATTTCCTTTCATGCGCTGCGGCAATTCTGCAATCAAATAAAACGAAAATAATCAAAACAAATACAAGATTTAATTCGATAAGTGTGATACGAATAAAAACCGTAAATACCCGAAGGAATAATATTGACTTCTCTGTGAGGCGAATTGTTATCTAAAAACAGTTTAGACATGTGTCCCGACGATGTATATTCTAAAATAGCATCTAGCATCCAAAAACATGCCTTTTCCAAATGGCTACTGTCCAAACAATTAGAATCTCCATATATAGCGAGTCTACCGGAGCGCCTTTTAAAAACTTGCGAAATGCTTTGATTAACGTAAGTAACGTTCTCCGGCGACTGCGGATCGTTGTACATATTGTATAAATTAGTTTGCAACAATCCTAGTATCGGAACGTGTAATATTTCATCTTTGGAATTTTGGTTTTTCACTTCGGCACTGTCCATCACAAGTATCTTAAATAATAAGAATTCAGTTAGAATTCGGCGCAAATCATATTTTCAAATTGTAAAATATTAACCTGTTTTCCTTGATCTTTCAACGGGGTGGAAATCAAAACGCCTTCCAATGGAAAAGTGTGAATATGTGTACCACTCGCGTAATACATGTCATGATCCCCCAATTTGAAGTTTCCTTCGAAAACTCTGTCGCCCAAAGCTATTTGAAATACACTAAGTAAGTCGTTTAAAGCTGGCACATTAGCTCCGCCTGTTTCCGGCATCCACCTGTAAAATGTATATAAAAATTAAAATGTCCAAAACACTCTTCTTTGTGGTAAGTTTTTTTTTTACCATTGCCTAGTGTTTTCGTCGTAAAATCTAGCTTTTCGCATGACTGAAGTATTATACCAATCAGCAAATATGACGACAGATAATCCTTCATCTACGTCTTTTTTCAATTTTGCAATCTCTTCGGGAAAATATTCTTCTTCGGGATCGACCAGTAATAATGTACCGTATTGCGATGCATCCAAACACGTCAGCGGAAAACCTTTATATGTAAAAATAAAAAACTATGAAAACATTAAGTGAACAATAATCAATATAATATTATCGAAACGCAGTTGGCACCAAAATTTATCACATCGCATAATTATCACACATACAAAAATAAATCAAAGTCATATAGCGCATATATTACATAAAATTACAAACGCTCGAGCGAAATTGCTAATATATTGCAGAATAAATGTTTCACTAACCCAAAACTTCGATATAATATCCTAAATTGCGTAGATTTTGGTATAGATCTTTAAAATTGGTATGAATGTGATCAGCGTTCCAATCTAACGGATCACCCTTGATTTCCAAATTGTCTCTCGGGAAATATCCAGGCGGATAACGTAAACTGTGAAATTGGTCCCATACAATTCGTCTATGACTCGGCGGTTGCGAAATGATTTTTGCTCTGATACACAAAAAGGTTTTCATTTTACATTTCACTCAAAACATAAAATTCAAATATAAGAATGCTCTCGAAGTTGAACGAAATTTAAAATGGCAAAAATTAAATGGTCAGAATTTTCATCGTGTTTTAGTCAAAATTTTAATCAAAAATGGTCAGAATAAAATGATGAATCGTCAGAATAAAATAATAAATGGTCAGAATTTAATAACGAAACGGTCAGAATAGGTTAGGTTAGGATAGGGTTCTTAATATTATTCTGACCATTTAATATAAATTCTAACAAACCCAGTTAAAATTCTGACCTTTTTGATTAAAATTTTGAACAATGTCAAATAAATTCTGATAAATGGGACGAAAATTCTGACCAAAATCACATTTAAATTCTGACCATTTAAATAGTGGCCATTTAAAATATGCCTTTGTAAAGCTCTATGAAACGTAAAAAAAAAACAGAAATATCTCAATTTCAACCTACAGAGCATTCTGTAAAGTGATAAAATATTCAATTTTTCCACCTTATCGGAAGCATTAAGGTTGTATTAGTAGTCGTACACCCGTCTTCGAGTGGCGAGTGTTCACTCTCAATTGTAATATTCAAATGTCCTTGCGCTATCCCATCGAACATGTTGGCGTAAGAAGCAACCGTCATACTAACTGCGATCCATCCGGACCACGGCCAAATGATATCACTGTGCGATACGCTTATGAGCAGTTTCATTCCGTGTTGGCTTATGTACGGAAACCATTGCACGTCAGTCTAAAATATTAAAACGCCGAGTATTTAATCTGGTTGATAAGATATTACGTATGCTAAAATTATATGACACTTTACCACTCGCCCCGATACTCCGAGTCCGTTCAATATGGTGACATTAACAATCGTCGGCATACCTCCGGAATATAACGGCTGTGTACAATACGGCCACATATATTGACATTCGGTTAAGTCTATGTACGATGGACTAAGGCTAGCTTGAGGCTTGTAACCTTTAAGAATCTGAATGACAGAAAATTGAGATAGTTAAATACATTCAATGAAAGATTTAAAGAAAAAGTTTAGTGGCATTACTTGATACGCTTTTAATAAGTCTAGTTTTCCATGGCCTTGTTCGAACATATTAACACCGGGCAACCTTCTAGCTGAAGCCATAAGAGCTTGTTTCATAGACGCAGGAGATAAATCCTTTTTATGGAGAACTCCACTGGCTAATAAAGCAACTGCGCCAGCGACAACAGGAGACGCTACACTGGTACCTAAAATTTGATCAAATTGAATATAATGAACCTGAAATAAACATGTCAACAAAGTATTTGAAAAAACTATACCTGAAAGTGGCCTACAGCCACCTTTCATACTAGATCCCCGAACACTGCTACCATAAGTCACGATATCCGGTTTAACTCTACCATATCCCTAAAATTTTCACAAAAATCAAAATAAATTTACATAATTCGAATAGAATAATATGCTTTGATCTATTTCAAATCAAAAAAGTGATTATTAACAAATAATATTATTTTTAATTTATTGAAAAAAACCTGAGGTAGTTCCCACGTAGTCATGCCGCGTGAAGAAAATTTAGCTATTTGATTTTCAAAGTTAATGCCACCAACTCCGATCACATCCATTTGATCAGCGGGATTGTTTAATGTCCCGTATAAAGGACCGTCGTTTCCTATAGCCGATACCATTATCACTTTGTTGGCAGTCAACTCCCAAACTTTATCGACAAACGGTTGATCCATAAAATCTGGACCTCCGATGCTTAAATTCAAAACGTTAATTTTTTTCATTATTGCATAATTGAAAGCGTCAAGAAACCACGATGTGTACGACACCTACAAAACAAATGATTTTCAATTAACGAGACGAAATACATTACGCCAATTTATGAAGAACTGATTTTGATTAATGTTACTTGATTGTTAGTGAAAACTCGAAAAATATGTAAATCGGCATCGGGAGCAAATCCTAAACACGCTTCCTTGGATGCAATGACTCCGGCTACGAACGTCCCATGCCCGAGACCGTCATCCAAAGTTTTTTCGTTGGTCCAATTTGTTCTTTCTTTTATTTTTTTAAAGTGCGGGTGACTTTTAGCTAGCCCCGTATCGAATACTGCCACTTTAACTCCTTTACCTTTAAATAAAATATAAAATAATCATTTTTTATTCAGATATGAAAACAGAAAATATTTAATAAACGAATAATATATTTTTAAGTAATAAAAGTAGACTCATTCATTCAATAGCTTTAACATTCATTAACAAGGATCGGAGGTTTAACGAAAATTTTCGAAATTTGCAGTCAGATTTTAATGATTTCTAATTATAAATCACAAAATATGAGATTACATAAGTAATGAATTCATTACAAATCATTTTATTTTTTCAAAGCGTGCATTTCACAATCAATTACTCATATGCGATATTGTTTTTATCACCTATCTGATATATCTTTTTTTTTCATTTGGCATTTCTAAAAATTCTATAGTATAGTGTTAGTTTATTTAGTGTTTCGCCATCTTTTGAAGTGGTCGAAATTTTACGTGTTGGTAAGTTCTAATATGAACATTTCTATGTAGTCAAAAATATTATTGTGATGAATTTAAGAGGCTCTTCTATTTTCTGTCTTTTTATTTTAACCGAATAAGCGTATTAGTTTTCATGTTATAATTATTTTTGGAACTGACTCAATAGGGCGAAAAACACTCAAACAGGAAACGAATCTTTTCTCCTGAAGTTCTCGGACGGATAAAGGTTAATCGAAATTCTTTTTTCTAAAACAACACATTTCCACGCCACATAAAAAGAATACACAAACCAGTTATTCCAAGATTCCATAAAACATCGGCTTGCAAAAATGAAGTTATTTGCGGTGGCGTAGTGCGTAGTAATTTTCTATTATTCGATGACTACAAAATAAAAACACATTAATCAAAAATTCGTAACACATAATGACAAAAAAAATAGAAAATGACCTTATCTGATGGATTACTGTACGATCTTATAGTTCTACCTCTATGAACATTTCTCCAACTATGAAACATGCAAGTAGAAAATTCGCAATCGTCATCATCATTATCGTACAAATCGTAAAACTCGTTTTCGTCTAAAAATTCTCGAGTTTCGTTGAAAGGATGCGGTTCCTCCGTTTCGAACGGGTTATTTTTGTTTTCATACATAAAAGTCTCATCGTTCAAAGTATATTTTATTTTACGCTGCACCATCCTTTGGGCTGTGACACGTTTAATGGCCGGATGATCTTCTAGAGCTGATATACTCGAACTGATGTTATCGTCAAAGCTTAGAATATCGAAATCGCTCGGAAAATCTTGGGCAGGATTTACGCGGTCTAAAATTTTCCAACTTTTAGTCTGAAATAAACGGATAAACGTTAATAAGATTTAAGTTCAATATATACTGATTAATATAATATGTACTGACTTCCAACATTCTAAGCGCAGCAGATATAAACTTTCCGCGTGCTTCTTGTTTGTAATAAGCTTTAAAGGTTACGATATATTCGTTTTTTACAATATTAGTACTAAACTGAAAATCTATTTCAGGCGTAGTTGTTTCGGAAAACATAGTTTTATTATATTCGGGTGGCTTAATACTGGTACTGATTACTGTTTGTGTAAATATATACAGATAAATTAATATTATAGTATTTTTATACATGTTTATTGAGAATAACATGTATAAGCTTCAATTATCTAATTTCTTCATAATGGTTTTGACTTTTGAAGAACGATTGCCATTTTTCTCCTTACACTTTTATTGTTATGATAAAGAATTTCATTCATGACGATTTTAATAATTCCTGTAACAAAAAAAATTTATATATTAAAATAACTTGAACATAATAAAAACATAAAAAGGACCGATTAATAAGAATTAAAAAGTGTTAACATTTTTGTATTATAAAAAAACATTCACATTAACAATTTTTTCTTTTGTTCTAATCAATCTGAATTAAAGTATCCATTTTTTTCAAAATCATTGCTAACGGTGTCCCAAAATTAACGCAAGATTTGAATTTGCCACCATTTGTGCAGTAAGTTGTTGGCAACAATGAAAAAATAGTAATTTGAGAGCTGAGAGTTTAAGGTTAGAAAAAATGGAACGTTACATGATACAACGTGTTTTCATTATTGGACAATTTCCCAAATATAACGAATTTGGCGGCTGCAGTTCGAAAATGAAGCGATGAAGCACATTTTCACCTTGATGACTTTGTTAAACATCAAAATTGCTGTGTTTGGGGTTCTGAGAATCCACATATGATTTTTGATAAACAAATGCATCTGCAACATGTCACTTTGATGCGGATTTTGGGCTGGAGGTATCATTGGACTATACTTTTTTGAAAATGAGGCTGGTCAAGCAGTGACTGTTTTTGGTGCTTGATATAGTGACATGATAACACAGTTCTTTCTACCGAAATTGAATGACATTGATGTGGCCAATATATGGTTTTAACAAGATGGTGCCACATGCCATACAGCTCGTGAAAAAATTCATTTACTGCATAAGACATTTCCTGGTCGTGTCCTCTCGTTTCAGTGATCAGAATTGGCCCCCTAGATCGTGTGATTTACCATTAGATTTACTTTTATGAAGTTATTTGAAGTCAAAGATCTATATCGACAAACCCACAACCACCCGTGTATTACAGGAGGAAATTAAACACTGGATCAACGAAACTCAGCCACACTTATGCAAAATGGTCATAGAAAATTTCGTCAAAAGAGTGCGTAGGTTTCAGCAAAGCGGTAGACGCCATTTGCCCGATGTGTTATTCAATAAATAACCTTATCCTATGTCCTTGAAGACAAACTATAAACTAAATATAATTTAACATTAACGATCAACGATAACCATTAAAAAAATCCATCGATACGATCGATTTATATTCGCATTAATGAATCGAACGAATCGAAAAGCCAGATCAATCGAATCGACCACATCGGCGCCTCTCAGATTTCAAGCACGTTCAGAACGTACATCGAAAAATCAATCGGAAACAACTTCGACTTGCACAAACGTAGTCCGGAAAGCATGGACACGTCCGGCGCGGACATTTGAGGCTGCGCCGCGCGCCATTGGCGACAGAATCGACATGGGGGCACTCACTTCATGAAAGGGGCAACGGCGTGCCGTCGACGGGGAACCTCCGCTTCTTTGTCGGCATCCAAACGCGAGACGTGCAATGCGCAAGACACCATTGACGCATTGACATTTAACGCTGGGCTGCCAGTGCGGAAATAGTCGACGGTGCTGCGAAGTTAGACGAGTTGTTTTTTTTTGGGTACTATTTAAATCGGTGCTTCTTTAAGAAACACGTGGAAAAATGGAGTGGAAAAGGTTAAGGAATTTTCTTAACCTTTTGCGCTCCGCGTCGAGTGCGATTCGACAACCGTTTGTTTCCCGCAACTCCGTGTCGAATCACACTCGAGGTTTTTTTTTTTCGAAATTTTAAAGAGCACCGTACCTCCATATCGTATAAAATTTGATCAAGAATATAATTTAAGCCCTCAGAAATCGATTTTCATCATCTTTGCCGTGATAATGAAAAAAATAAACACTATGTCGTAAAATAAAAAAAATATCTACCATCGTCTTTTTCCGAAAACAAGACACTATCTTACTTTATTTTTTAGTTCAAAATACGTGCCAAGGTATATTATTGTGGAAGGGCTTATTTTTTCAAATACAATAAGTAGATTTATATATTTTCGTTCTATATTTATTTATAAGAATAAATATTTAAAGAAGAAGCGGCATGAAAGAGCCAGTTTTAAAAAATGGAAAAATAATATTGAAATATCATCATCATCATCATCACCATTGTCGACCCGTTTTGTGCCAAATGCAGGACAAGGTCTCCCCATCAAATATTGGGGGTCTAGGCTATATGTCTTATTCGAGAGCCAACCTCGTATCGATAAAGGGCATGTACCATAAGAGCCAGTCCGCCCATGCCATCGGAGAAGGCTCTCACACCAACGATACACAAGTTTGTGTGCTAGACTTTTGCTACTACATTTTTGTGACACTCCACAAAGCAAATCGCAATGACCACCCGGGGGGCAACGAAGCAAAGACTGAGCAAACTGCGCCCTCACTGACCACTTTGCGGTCCTAATGACCACCAGTTTGCCAGACGAAGCGAGACCGTTGGTCCTACATGATACAGGCCTCGGCAGAACACACGTCATAAGCCTTCCCCATTACCAAAGAGAAGTTTTGAGTTAACTAAATGGACATGCAATACAATCTCAGCTTGATTTTATCCATGCAATCATCCCACCGCATATAACTATGTGCCATTCGGGTATGAATTAGTTAATTGTTTAACGATTATTTTCATTTTAATTTAAATAAATGACCGGGTGCCTTATTCGATATCTAAATCTCCACATGCCATTTAAAATGTATTAGTTGAAATTAGCTGTTTTGAAATTTATTTCTACCGCGCTCTATTATAACTATTGAATGTATTAGTGTGAACTAAAGTTGTATGACATAATCTCCTGCTTATTGGTACACCTGACGGGGTTGGCTCCTGTCGGGGGGTTGGCTGGCAACTCCACCCTGTGCACACGCACCAACTTCGTTCCCGCTCAAAACGTCCTAGAGACTGGTTACTGTGCAAACCCACCCCCGAACTCTGTGAACCGACGTACATTTGTTTGTGTCCGTTCGGTATCCGTTATATATAGTTGTAATTTTATGAAAAATAAATAAATTTATTAATACACATATTTATTATTACATTTTTCCTCAATTTGCTTAGGGGTGCTGCAGTACCGCAGTACGTATGAACAAGCTGCCACTGATTGTAGTATTAAATTTGGTTTTGTACTTATATTTATTTACATTTTCTTAAATTGTCAACTCGTCATTTGAAACAAAATACCAATGCCAATAATATTTTTATATTATATGAATGATCTGGGTAAATTTTACGTTATAAAATATTCCATAAATTTTTTCATGTGATTTTTTTATTTTTTCCGTGAAAATCACGGATTAGGCAGTATGGACATGATATTGCATATATATACAGTTTAAAATTATTATTATATTAACTATTGAAAAAATAACGAAAACACCTTTTTCTAATTTCAAACGCAATGATGACGATACTCGTGATACTGATGATAACATATTTTGCAAACGAATAACCAAATTCTTATAAATTTTATCGACCGGTTTTGTATTTACGTCAAAAATCTAATAATTCTGTCAAACATGAGTCACACATGTCATTTTATCTCATATATTGTGTTTAGCTCGTTTATCTGTAAATGTAATCCCCAATCGATACGTCCTGTGACTAACAATGAACGAAGAATTTTGCAAATAAAGAAAAAATGAAAATGATTATATCGTATAGTATGTACATTATTGCATACCGACAATGGGAAATATCAGATTAAAATTATTAATAATCGATTAATTGTAGGTACATAAGTAATTAATATAATACTTATATTATAGAATTTTTTGTCAAATACTATACTCTCTCAAAAAAAAAAAAACATGCACATAAGTTACTACAATGCTGTATATAAAATAAAATAAAAAATTTATTTGAACGAAATCAGGGAATAAGAACCAAGATATATATATATATATGTCTTTTTTTTAAAAAGTTTTCTAGGAGCAAACATTTTGGAATCGGAATGGAGCCAGAGGATATCAATCCGGAAATCAGCCCTACGATTATGATATTAATATGAACTCATAATACAAATAGAGCAAAAATCAAATTTTTCTTTCACAAAATTATTGTGAGTAAGCTGTGCACAAAATGATTAATTTTTTTATCAAAACCATTCAAGAGATAAAATTTATAGATACCAGATGGAAGCGAATACATACACCTTATCAAAGACGATAGTCGGCAATCACGATCATCAAAGAATACACCTGGCTACAGATCCTCGACCATGGACACCCAGGAAGTCAATCTCAAAGGATGGGGAGTGCATGCCAGGATACTCACAATAGCAGCAGCAATCACAGCAGCAGTGAGTGATATATTACGTCGAAATAGTAGTTATTTGAATACATATGTTGTATCCTGAGTTTGACACGTGTAGACAAATACGATAAATAGTTTTATTATATCGATGTGAAGACCTTTTTATCGAATTATTGATATTTGGTTCAATATTTTGGTTTGTTCGTACGGGGTAATGTGAAAAATCTACTGAAATTAAAAAGAAATTACACGAAAACGCGTATTTTTTATCAATACGGTGAGATACTACCATATATAAAACAAAACGTGATTCTGTTTAAAGGTAAGGCCCTGTAGTTAACCAGTTTGACGCCTCGTTTCCTAAATTTAGAACTTTGGGCAACGAAGTATATCATTTTAGTACAAAGCAAAGTTAGAGGTTAATAAGCATGGTATTTAAGTATAGTATATAATAATTATATACCATCCACAGGGTTCTCAACCTTTTTTGGGCCGTGGCCTAATTTTGAGCCATATATTTTTCTATTCCTCCCTTCTAATATTTTCTCAAAAAAAAAGGCAGTAAAAATATTACATAAAACTTTATTTTATAATCGAAAATTTGATCATACATTTGTATTTTTAAGCATTTTTTACATTTTGCGTATCTATCAGACTTTCTTGTAATTCAGTATCAATATTTATTGCATTCATGCTAAATGGATCAATTATCCAATCTGGAAGATTTAGATTTATAATATAATTAAATCTAACTTGCATATCTTCATGAACCTTTTTGAAATGTTCAGTGTAAACATAAAGATCGTCATCTTTTATTTCTTCAGAAATTACAACCAATGATGGAAATTGTGCAAATTCACGTCTTCCAATGTTAATTTTGAAAAGATTAAGCTTTCCAAGGAAAGCAACAATTACCTTGTAATTTTTTTTAACAAATTAATTTTTTCAAATATGTTCGTTAAATAAAATATATCGCATTTTGCATCAACCATTTTTTCCTTTTTTTCTTGCCACTCATAAAGGACAAGATACTAATCCAAAGTATAAAAACACACTTAAGACAATTACCCTTCGATAACCAATGAACTCCTGTGTATTGTAGGCGCTCAAAATTCTCTTCGTTTTCTTTCTCTTTGCTTAAATTTATATTAGTGAAATATTATCGTTTCAAACTAATTACTGTTCGGTAGTGACCATATTAAATTTTAAAAAATCTGACCATTCCTCCCCTAGAGTTCGCCATTCCTCCCCAAATATTGAATTTTGATTTATTCCTCCCCTGAGAGGCTCTGGGCCTCCCTAGGGGGCCACGTGGACCCAGGTTGAGAACCCCTATACGGTCACTATATATGATCGGGCTCACTATGGGGCTTCATCATATAATAACTTTTAGTAAATGGGCTTTTATATTAAAGATTTCGAAAAATCACATTTTGGTTATTAATAAAAATGTTTTCTGTAAACTAAACTTTAAAAAGTTTGAACTTTTAAACTATAAACTGAAATTTATCCATCATATTATACTTCGCGCGAATGAATCCTAAACAAATTTTCCATTATGATCTATATTATTATATTTTTATTCGAGTAAAATATCTCTCTATATCTATTTATTAATCTCCTTCATAATAATCACGGATTTGTGTGTTCGTGTATTCGTTCGAATGACGTTTGCGACTTCGGTCGCGCTCGCGACTATGGTCTTTATGCATATACAATTAACGCCTATAATATGATGCTTATTACCTACTAACTACTGGCTTTGCCTATATGTGACAATAACAAATGAAGTAAATATTTTGATTTTATTAATTAAATATTAAATATTCAAATCAGGTACACATTTTGGGTTCACAAAATTGGGTTTTCATATTTTATCGTTTTCCGTTTCTTAACAAATCCACAGCCGATGTTATTAACATCGTGCCTATTTACTATAATATAGATAGATTGATAAATATCAGGCTTATCAGATTTGTCCAACGTTTCGGCATGCGAGAGCCACTTTAGCCGAAATGTACAAACATTGGGGCCACTTACAAATTTCAAATTTTAAGATTTCAATTGTTGTAAATTCAAAACATAAGTATTAAAAATCGGTAAAATCATTTATTTCCATTATGAAACTATTTCGATGGGTACATTTTGGAATAAATGCTGTTTTTTTTGAAGTTTTTTTAAAGCTGTCAATTGATAAAATCGAAATATTTACTTGCGTTGTTTATAAAAAATTTTCACTATCGTAATTTATTTTATGAGCGATTTATCTCATATGATTCTTGGATTGATTTGTCACAATATTTTTGAGAAGAATGCTAATTTCATTGAAATAAATAATCGAACAAACGAAACGTCAAGTTTGCGGACGCAATCTGTTTGTGAGCGTAACACGGTCATCACGAGCATCATCAATTTGCATTTTTTTGTTTTGTTTAATTTAACGACAAAAAAAACATACATTTTGATTGAAATGTGTTTGAAAATATTGATTCTTCAACAATTCGAAAAAAAAATACTAATTTTCTTCGAATTACAATAAAATTCGTAACAGGATAACTAATTGTTATGTCATACGCTATGTGAAAATTGAGGACCATTTGCCGAGCACTGGGGGTCACTTTGGCCTCAAGATGGCCCTTTAGACAAACCTGATCTATATTATCTATCTATCTATCTATATTATTATAAGTATGAAAGTTTGTCTGTCACTTTCAAAATAATTAAACTTTGTCCTTAATAGAAAAAAACTAAAGCATACTTTGTCAGATACCTTAAAAAATATTCCTACATGCTTTTAAGGCTGTTCGAGCCCTTAAAAATATCGAATAAAAAAGCAAAAAACTTTTAAAAAAAATCCTGATATAGTCACTGTGTATGTAGTGTAAGTTTTTTCTGAGCGATTTAGACAAAGTAGGCATTTTCGAGAGAATGCACATATAATATTAACGGGCTTGATGTTTTGCCTGAAACATTTACACAACGGAGGACGAAATGGGGCTGACCTTCAAAGATGACCATTTAAAAAATCGTTCCTCATTTAATAAATCACCTGATATATGATAATAACGAAATCGGATAAGTATTACATTTCAAGCAATTTAAATACATTAGTTTTATCGATATCGAATATTAAAGATAATAAATATGTTGGTCGTCAAATTGTATTTTCCGGCATTGTCACTATTAATCAATGACGAAACATTGTTTAGGAATGTGAACTATTTTTTTTCTTGTATCGAAAGATTAGTTATCGCGTATTTTTGAGTAATTTGGAAATTCTATATAAATAATTTTTGAAACGCTATCATGAAAAAAAGGAGATACTTTGTGTAATCCAGTGGTATTTTCATAAAAATTTTAGCATAATTTATGACATTAAAGATTATATGATTTTTATTCTAAATTGTGGGCGGGTCTATTCCGAAAGAGTATATTAACCCTGTCGATCAAGGCATAAAAGGCGCTATGCAGGCCGGAATCCTTGCTGGCTATAATGTCGTTGATGTTATTGTTGAGCTATACGACGGTTCATATCATGAGGTTGACTCATCAGAAATGGCGTTTAAGATTGCAGGCTCACTGGCCTTCAAAAAGGCTATGGAAACATGCAAACCCGTGCTTTTGGAACCTGTGGTGGAACTTACCATTTCCATACCCGACGAATACATGGGCGACGTTATAGGCGACCTTTCAAGCCGCCGGGGCAAGGTTTCCGGTTCCGACAGTGCCGACAACGCGGTCACGCGCCGCCTCGCATCGCTCGGCATCACCGTGTATCGCGGCCACGCCGCCGCCAACGCACAGCCGCCGACGCCCAGTGGCCAGGCACGCTTGCCGGTGACCTATGTGGCCGCGTATGGCGGTGGGCGGTCCATTGCCGCGCACCACTCCGACACGCCTTACCCGTTGCTGATGAACCTGGGTGGCATCCGCGTGGCCGTGCCCGCCACGCCAGAAGACGCCAAGGACCTCACCATGATCCGCGCCGGCCGCCAACTCTTCCAGGAGCACCACCTCGATCGGCGGCACGTCCTTCGGCCGCAGGATGCCGAGACTGCGCAGCGTCATGTTGGTCGGGCGGCCTTCAGCATCAGACGGGAAATCTTCGGTGAGCGCATACCCCAAGCCCATGTGCACAGAGCCTTCGACCTGTCCCTCGCACAGCTGCGGGTTGACGGCACGGCCGACGTCGTGAGCGGCCACGACCTTCTCGATCTTTCCGGTAGTCCGATCGGCAATGACCAACTGAGCGGCGTAGCCGAACGCTGCGTGGATCAGCGGATTCTCCACCTCTTCATAGAGCGAGTTGGTCCAGTCAACCCGCCACTCGCCTGGATAGTCGACGCCCACCTGCATGCCGCCCTCGATCGCTGCACGACACGCCATCATCACCGAGCCGGCTCCCATCAACGTTCCTCGTGATCCCGTGGTCTGGCCCATCCCGAGTTCACGGGTCGTGTCGACGATCACCCGAATCCTCGCAGGGTC
>JAOXNN020000034.1:451505-466649 GCA_028571205.2 Hydropsyche betteni | reverse complement strand
ACCCGATTGTGTGAACTCGAAATGTGTACTCGATTTGAATATTTAATATTTAATTAATAAAATCAAAATAGTTCATTAGTTATTTATTTGTGACATATAGGCGAATCCAGATGTAGAGGCTACCCAATGCCCGTACTCGATTTGAATATTTATATTTAATTAATAAAACCAGTTGATTTGTTATTGACATCATTATCATAATCATCGCGGTTTAGGTCGTTCTTTTGAAGAAGAAAAAAAAGTCGCGAGCGTCATCGACACAGACAGATACACAGACACACAGAAATCCGCTATTATATATTATGACATATGCACGCATTTCAATCCAAAACAATGAGTTCCATTTTTGATCGCGCGTTACTAAATCGCCAGTGGGCGCCTGGTCTTAAGGGAGCAGACCTAGTTGGAACGTCCAAAAAAGCTCTTGTTTAGGAATTTAATTTGGCCACACATTAAATTAATTAATAAAAAATGTTTTTCCACATGAAATATATGTACTTCAAAAATATATTACAATTTTTTTTATTGAAAAATATTAAGAAATACATGAGATTCAGCAAATTTACGAGGAGTCCAAAAAAAAGGTGTTTTGCGGTAATCAATGCAGCTCATCACTGGATCATCTAAAAAAAAGGGGAGGGGGACATCATTAGTTAATGACATAATGCCCAGGATGGACGAAGGACTTTGAAAAATTTTGATTTTTCAAAAAATGGTGGTTGTTGAAAGTCAAAATTTTGAATTTCAAAAAAATTTCACTCACATTTTCGGCTATAAAAAAAATATAATCGTTCAAAAAAAAAAAAATCCTTCGTCCATCCTGGGCATTATATCATTAACTAATGTTCCCCCCTCCCCCTTTTTTCAGATGATCCAGTGATGAGCTGCAGTGATCACCGCAAAACACCTTTTTTTGGACCCCTCGTAAATTTGCTGTATCTCATGCAATTTTAAATATTTTTTAATAAAAAAAATTGCAATATCTTCTCGAAATACATATGTTTCATTAAAAAAAACATTTTTATTAATTAATTCAACGTATGGCCAAAAAAAATTCCTAAACAAGAACTTTTTTTTGACGTTCCAACCAGGCCTGCCCCCTTAAACGGAAATCAATTTCCATCTGGTCTCCTCTGCGAAAACCCAACGACCAACCCTCCACGTGATAAGACCTTACACAAAAGGTACATTCCGACGTCGCGCTAGACACCGGATTAATAACGATAATGAGCGGCCCATTAAAAGCCCCCTCACCCCCATCCCGATTTCCCATGCCCCTCCCCATGGGGTGGGCTTTGATCGATACAGGTTCGACACCTGTGCCCCTTCACGCCAATCACGCGATAATCCACTTTTCATACTCCTGGCTGTAGCGGTGATAATGATGATGGTGGTAGAACCATGGTAATGATTATGGTTATGGTTCGGCAGTAGACGCTGAGTGTGCAGTAATTCGGTTGGGTCCGTATGTGATTGATTTTCGGAATGTGCTATTTTCGTGTTATATATGTATGTATAATTTGAAATTGGACGACGTGAATTTTGAATGTCGGCCGTCTGTTGAACGCTCGGCGGCACTTTTGTTAAATTGTGTCGTTTTGTCATATTGTAATGTAATAATGGAAAAATAAATTTGAGCTCATAATTTTCCGGGTTTTCACAATTTCGTAATATAAATAATTTTGAAATATTATCGTGTGCGTAAAGCGTCACACGCGACACTGGAAACGTACATTTTTCATCTAGAATTGCTGACATCGGATACGTATGCGAGAAAATTATAACAATTTTTCTCGTTATTAGCATGTGATATTACTATGGATGCTTTCGATTATTTGTGATCCAAAAATAATGATGGTTTTTCGAAAAAAAATGAAAAAATTCAAGGGATCATCTATTTACAAAATTTTTAATTATTTGTAAGAAATTCTCAACGATATGTATAATATAAAATACATGGGAGTATAAAATTTCGTTCTTTGTTTTCTTTTTATATCTTAGTTTTGAAAATCAGTTATAATAGATATCTGCATGTTCGGTACATTAATAAAAAGAGATTCAAACAGACACGCTTAAATATTTGGAAACTTTGAGCTTTGTTTTTTTTTTAAACAAAAGATATCAAAAAATCTGAAGTAATTCAATAGTTTTTTGACAACTAATCATGCATTTCTAATAGTTTTTTATTGACATAGATTTTTGTATTCCTATTGAAAGATTGGATAAATAATAAACAAACAAAAAATTAAAAAAATAAAATTTGTTTGCGATATTATCTTTCATTTGGAAATAATTAGTGTAAAAGTGCGGTATTTCATATTTTTTCTCAAAAATAATAATAAATCAAAAACTATGATACTTAGTACTCAGGCATGGGTAGCTTAAAATGTCTCAAGTAAAATAACCTATCACTGCTTTAAGGCTTTTCCCAAATCTTTGAACCATCCAGCAAATATAATATCACACCCAATCTTCGTTTTACACGAGGGATACGTTCCAGAAACTTCCGTGTAAATAAAAACCGTGTAAAAAATGTATTGCGACCATACAAAAATTGGGGATAGGTTCCATCACTATATTTGAACAGAACTTCCATCCAAATATACTTTATAAAAAATGTGTAATCTGAAAATTTATCGCCATGTAAAATTATCAAAATACATCGAAAATTTATATTTAACTGTAATATAATTACATACATATAATTTTAACAGTATGCTGGCCTGCATTAAATTTTACCATTGTGGTATAATAATACATATTTTTATTATTTTTATACTGTGTCAAAACGAAAAATAATCAGTTATTCTTCCTTAAACTGTGTTATTTCAGAATCGTGTAAAAAAAATTAGGTGTATATGCATATGGACACTTATAATCGATCAAATATAATTTTTCATTTGTTAAAATTTCTGAAATTCAATACGGTCCCGAAACCATGTAGAAATTATGATCAAATACGAAAAAATAACATTTACGATCCTCTATGAGTTGTTACACAACCCGAATGCAGAAAACACGCACAAATTGCCGACATTTTGCCGTTTAACAGAAAAATAGAAACGCGAAAACGAGCGCGCACACATACAGGTACGTGATCAGTTTTGCGAAGTGAAATTCTATCACGCCAACAGTATTCCCAGAGGCACCGTATTTCCCGTTATTACAATTGCACAGTTGATAAAACGTGACACAATTCTCGCTGGAAATTTTTCGGAGGACACAAACCGGGAAATGGCCGCGGACTTTCGGAGAAAGTGCACTCTTCCCGTTTCGACGGTTCGGAAAACTCGCGCGTGCACATTTCGAATTTTAATTCGACCCGATGGTGTTTATGGACCGGGAAGTCGTGTTGGATATTTGAAATTTCGCGCGCGTATAAAAAAGTCGTAAAAATTTTCGGCAGAAATTTGATTCGCGCAATAATAACAAGAGTATGAATTTTATTAAAGCTCCATGTTATGTTTGCGCATTACATGGTAGGTGTGTTATTTTCGACGTGGACGTATGGGTGTGTGTTGCTGAGGAAACTCCGTTAATATCGCGATTCGAATTTTATTATTATTAAAAATATGATTTCGGATATTAAATAAAGCAATAAACTTTTTAAATTAATTAAAAAAAATAAATAGACAATTTTGAAAATTTTATTTAATTTAAATCAAAGGCTCAACTTTATATGTATAGGTTTTATAGGTTTCTGTAGTTAAACGAAACATGGTTCATTCAGTAGATATTATATAATATGGCCATATATAAATTAAGCAATCATAGATTGAATTATTCAACTCAAAATCATTGCTTTCAATTGTATTTTCATGTCATTCAAATTTATATAGGCTGGATGTATAATAATAATAGTCATGATGATAATTATGATTATTGATCATAAAAAATATAATAAAGCGTATATAGTAGGTTTAAAAATAATCAGTAAATTAAAATCAGCCGAGTTTTCCCTTATTATGAGAGAATATTATATTTTACCTGTGTGCGTATATAAAAGCGTCAGTATTCGTACGGTAATAAAAGTTTCATATATTCGTGAAACGCCGTTGTACGCTTAAACCTCTGAATATTTTTTACTGCTATGGCTTTTATTATTTTATTTTCTAAGTAGACGTATTATATAAAAGAGGTATCGGGTTACATCTTAGCTGGGAGGATTTTATGGAGAAAAAAATCATATATATATGTATATACATTTATTATTTTTTTGTTCCCTTATTGTGCATATAAAATATATGCGGAAGAAAATAACACAAACGGTATAAATTACGTATATCCGTATTTGCACACGCATACACAATGTTTGTATTTTCCCTATGTGTATAAAATATTATAATATACAAGAAAAAATGTCAAAAGAAAAAGTATCGCGAAACCGATATGTTTCTGTAATCCTACTTTTTAAAAACCCTTTTTTTCTCATTGCCCGCTTTTCCTTTTTGATCTTCATAAATCAACAGAACACTCAGAAAATGCGTAAATATAAAGGAAATACTGTATTTTTTCATTATTTATAAATGAATGTCATGAATAATTTGAATAGATTAGTGGTCGATCGAACCGCTCATATTAAAATTACTTGTTAGGAATTACACTATAATATAAATATAAAAAGATAGAAAATTTATAATATAAAACACTGTACGATTTTTACTATACGATTTTACATGTATTTTTGTTAAAAAAACTACATTATTTATTTAGTATGCAGAGTATATTATATTTTGAATGAAATTAAAACGTGCTATAAAATAAATTCAAACAATTTTGATTAGCAATTTTCAAGGCATTCTTCTTATAGAATCCCCAATGACTTCTAGGTGGCGTTTTCCAAGGCATTCCCGCCATCGGGAAAACCTTCCATTATTTCGATTCGCGAAAATATCGTCTCGTCATTAATTCCGTTTCGCATAGTATTTTCCCTAGTCGGTCGCATTTGTCACTTGTCGTCCGGATATAATTGTTTTCGTTTTGTCCTTCCCAAGAGAAAGGGAAACTTATCGTCTTTCAAGCGGAAAATCGAATTCGAGTCGACTTTGATGATTCTGAAATTAAAAAAGAGCGACGTTCGACTTGCACAAAGAAAGCCGAAATTAAAAAATAATACGAATTTGCACGCACTTTGTGTTTACGACTATATTGAAAATATTTTTCACAAAATAATTCAATACGTAACAGTGATATTAAAAAATATATATTTTTTCAGACTAATTATTAAATTTCGGAAAATTTTCCGGGAAAATTAACACGATGTGCCGAAATACAATATTACTCATCGCACGACAGTTAAAGTTACGATTCGACAAACCGTAATAAAAGCATCTTATGGAAGAAAGTTCGTTGGAATGTCGGTGTGTTGGAATTGTGTTCTCGAACTTTTATCACGCATAAAATTTTCACATTAAGCCAATATCTCGAGCGTGTGTGGACCGTTTGTATGTGTCTACTGGGTGTTTCGAAAAAGTACTCGTAAATCTTGATGAGAGATTGGGAATTATTTAATAAATATAATTTTCTGAAATCTTTATAAGAAAGATGTATTGATGGAATATAAACGTATCGAATATATCCGAATTAATAATGAGAATTCTGATATTGACAATAAATTCACATATGTGCTATAAAATATATTTATCAGATTGTATAAAATATATATTAAATTTTAAAATCACGAATACAATCAGGGGAAAAACTTTTATGACCCTTGAGAAATCTTAAAAAAATATAAATAAAAATTTTTGAGAATATACATATAAAAAAATTAAAATTCATGTCAATCGTCATGGTTCATAAATGTTCATAATCTTGTTATGCACACTTGTTTTTTGTTTATAAACTAAAATTTGAAACTAGAAGTGCTCTTATCGAAGAGGTAATCGTTTATGCTGACAGGCACATTTTTATTATTTTGAGGCGAAAAATTGATTATTTTTCTTAATTAAAAATGAAATAAACGCAAGACAATCATAAATTATCGCTCAAGTGACAATGTTTTCACAACGGGTTTTTCGAGAATTCGCTTTATCCATTTTATTTTATATTTTTGACTAATTGTAAGCTATTCGGGCTAATTTGTGTTTATAACAATGAAAATATCCGTTTATAATTAAAAGATAAAGTTAATTGGTTTCAGAATTCACTACTACTACTAAAAAATTTAGCATTACTATTAAAAAGCAATGATGAAATTTTTGAGATAATTTTCAATTTAGGTTTATATCGAGTTAGTAATATTAATAATTGAATGTGCAAAATGTGATAGAAAGATATGATTGCAGAATTTGAAGGCTAGAAAAAAGAACATTCGATTCAATTTTCATATTAATAAATACCAGGGGGTCCTTCGCCAACATTTCCTTGCGGAGCAAAATTTTCTAGTCACGCCACTGAATACAATAACATCTTTACGAACCACGGAAAAATTTACGAAGCTTGTTGGCCATAATTAAAACAAGGCACCTTCAAAACAACACAGCCAGTATTATAACAAAGCTGAATATAATGAAAATAAAAAAAACGTTTATAATACAACAAAGACCACCTTCTGTTTGAGCACCTTTAAATAAACGGGAAAATAAAATAAATAAAAAATCCGAAAAACACAGAAACCGTCGGGTTTCGCTTAATTTCCCCGGCTTCTTTTGTTGTTTTTGTATTGCTTTCGTTCGAACAAAACAAAGATTTAGAACGATACACTACACGACAAAGAGGGAAAGATTTTACGGGCAATTTTATTTACTGCGAGATTCTGATCAGGGTCGAGTTTTGTTAAATCCCATTCCGTTTTGCACGGACATGTGGAAATTGTGTAAGTCATGAATCTCGATATTTTTTCTTAGAAATATGTTAAAGATTAATATAAAGTTTGTGTGGGCTGACTTGTTTTCGTATAATCTTCGAAATAAAGGTAAAATTCCAGAAATAATTGCGTTCGTATAATCTGGATATTTATAAATCGAATAATTCCTGGAAAATTTATCAATAATTTATACAAGATCCTCTTTTCACACAGTGGATAGAGACGATGGTTCTAGAGCTATCGTGTAAAAAAAAAACGTATGGTGACCATATAAAGATTGGGGATAGGTTTCATCAGTATATTTATTGTTAGATAGAACTTCTATCTAAATATTCTTTATAAAAAATGTGTAATTTGAAAAAAATTCACCAAGTAAAATCATCCAAAAATATAGATTTTTTTAATTCAATAACTATAATCATAACAGTATATTGGTCTGCTCAGAATTTTACCTCATTGTGGCATAATAATACGTATGTTTTTTTATACCGTGTTAATGTGAAAAAACCGCGTAAAAAATAATCGGTTCTTCTTACTTGAACTGTGTAAAAAGAGGATCGAATAAATTTTGAATTAACAAACTGAAGATGACATTTATTAAAGAAAACATTTAAAAATACTTTTTCATTTATTTTATATAATTTACAAAAAAATAAATGTACAAAATTAATACAATATAAATCAAGAGCACACTGTACACAGTACATATAATATAACATAGCACACACACACACATTCTTCAGTTACCTCAAGTCCCACCACGCTCCAATACCGATTTGAAAACCGCCGCTCCTAATTATGGCCATTTATTCACGTTGAGGTATCTGTCTTTTGAATTTGCCAATTTTTCTTCGTCCACCCTCCCCCCCTTCCGCTCCACCCCTCATCTTCCAGTTTTGGTCGAAAACGACCAACTTTCGGGCATAAATCTTGCGAAGGAGTCGAGCGAAACGTTCCGAAGAAAAAGTGTGTGTGTTTTTACATTCGTATTTGCGCTCTCGGTTCGTTTGTTCGATTCGTTCTATTGTATGTAAATTTTGAATAGTGTGTAAATATTATGTTGATTGCGATAGTGGAGTAAGTCGTTCTATTTTATTGTCGATTTTTATGGTTATTTTGTCGTCGGAGTTGATGAGGTTTAATGTCTCGTAGCGAAAAGTAAATGCGTTATATCGAAAATAAAATCTTTTTGTGAAGCAATATGAATTACATTCTATGAATACACTATGAATTTTACGCATCGGGAAATTTGAACCACTCATGAAAAATTGTTTGAAACAAATTTTCAATTTTCGATCGCCATACAAATGCGCGCTGTAATTGAAAATTGTACGAATTTAATGCTGAAAATTAAATTTGAAAATGATAGTATCGACTGAGTGCCAATTTTGATTCATATTAGCCATCAAAAAACCGATTTTCTCTTTCATGCACAACACATGATGATAAATTAATTCAAGCAATGGGTCGAATCGAACTCGTATATAAATAAACTTGCTATAATTTATAAACGACCAATTCTTTTCACATTTTTAGATTCTTTGTCTTTTCGAGTAAGTGTTTGTAAAAATTTGTGAAAAATGTATGAATATTTTATGGAAATTTTCAAGTTCGTTTTGAAAATTTTATTTTTGGTTTGTGAAATAAAATAGTTCTTTTATTGTTATTTGATAATATCTTTTCTTGTTAAATTTATTACATTTGGCGATTGAATAGCGATTATGACTATTTTAAGTAAATAAAAAAAAATATTGTTATATTAATATGCACTAATGATATTATATATCTTTGAAATTCAATCTTTTTTATATGAAACATTTAATATTTTTTAAAATAACTAAATAAAATCCCATTGTTCTAAACTTTTAACGCTTATCCCATAAAGTGATTGATATAGAATGAAAGGTTTATCCAAAAACGCGTATGAAATTTGGAAACCACGCCCGTGCTCGCGGAAAAACCAAACTTTTCCGAGAGATCTGCCAAACTTTTCCCGGCCAGCGTATATTTCAGCTGGAAACTTTTTCAGAAAAAATACAAAAAAAAGAATAAAATGGCGGGTCAAAAATGAACCTGGATAGTCGCTTACATGGGGTCTTTTCGGAAATACGATTGTGAGTTCTGGTCGGGACTCCTATTTTTTCCGGTCAACATATTTGATCCGAAGGGACACTTCGTATCCCAGCTGACTCAATGGGACGCTGATCCTCTTTTTTTTAGATTTTGAAAAACGTTGCGGAAATTATCTTAACGTTTTTGACGCTTTTGATGTGGGTGAGATTGAGTTGTTGGCTCGCGTGTTGGTTATCGATTGATAGAAATGTTAGTTTTATGGGTAAACTACGTTTATATAAAATTTTTGGAAATTGTTTTGCTGATGAAATTTTGTGAGGGAACTGATTTTTGTTTCTACGAAATTACGAATAATCATCTTTTAATTTATCATTTGTTATATAATTAAAAACGTTGCTGTATCGTGAAAGCAGACAGGGAAGGTTGCTTTTGTATGTAAGAGTATCCAAAACGGTTACAAAGAAGTCGGTGGAAATTCTCCGCTTTCAAGATTAACAGAAACCGCGATGTAAGTAAATATCATATTACCGCATGAAAACTTAATTAACACAGTCTTGGCAGTTAAACATTTTTCGCTAATTTAACTCTTCATTACAAATCCAGATTCTTATTTGAGCCAGGTTTCGCGAACGCGCTACAATAAATTTCTATTTAGCCTAGACATCATTTTGTATTACATATTTATAATCTAAATTAAAGACAAAATTTCATTTGAAATTTACGTATACGTCGCAAACCTTGTATATTATTAGTCCATGTATATTCGACTCAACCTAACTTAATTTAACCAAACCCAAAACTTTGATCGAAACAAACGGAATTTCCGAAAAAAACCTAACCCAACTCAACGCTGAACAATGTGCATTTTTGACCAATCTAAATATTACATATATATGGACCAAAATACACTTAGACTATGACGAATATAAAACATTAGTGCAAAGATCTTTGGCAAACGCAAGTGTAAACGTATTTCACAAGCCATTGAAGCAAGCGAGAATTTGCATTTCACTCATATTTACAACACCGCCCTTATCTAATCAGATACGCTCACGCTCACGCTCACCACTCTGATCTCCTTTCAAAACATATAAATATTTCACTAAAGTGCCTCACCCTAATATAAAATTGAATAACAAAAGCTTCAACGGCGGTCTGAATAATCAGCAGGGATACAACGCGGAATCTGATTGGCGGAGGCACGACCTTGCGCGAAAACGAGCCAATCAATTCAAAGCCTTTGAACCGCTCTCGAATCCATCAAAGGGCTATTTTCTGAACGGCGACACATGAGCCTCGACCACACACCTGAACGCCAACAGAACAAACGAATATCTTCCAGCATCCTTCGAAGCACTCTGGTCCTCAGACGATCGATGGAGCCTCGAAGGCTGTAGCGCCCCCCCCCCCGCGTGTCCTAACCCCTCACCCCGAAACATTATTCTCCACTTCAATATTTCCACAATATCGTTAAGGCGGCCCCGGGGAAGGAGTCCTCATAAGCATATAAACTGTTAACGCTCCTGGCGCAGGACCCGTGTCAGGGGTGGGCCGCGATGATAAATTCAACGCACCCATTATTTGCCCGAGTTAATTTTCGCGAGGCCCCCGTCTTATGTATACATATACTCACTTATTATTGTATATCAATGGGTTGTAGGACCAATATTCACAATTCGTATTTTTCGAATTGTGATTTTGGGAAAAATTTGTATGGTTCTTTTTAAAGTTTTTGAAAGTATAATATTGCTAGTAAATAGGTCCGATAATAAAAACATCGGTTGTGGTTTTGTTAAGAAACGGAAAACGATAAAATGTGAAAACCCGATTCGAATATTTAATTAATAAAATAAAAATAGTTCATTTGTTATTTGTTTTTGACATATAGGCAAAGTCAGAGGTAGAGGCTACTCAATGCCCGTACTCGATTTGAATATTTAATTAATAAAACCAGTTCATTTATTATTGTCACAATTACGACATATAGGAAAAGCCAGAGGCAGTAGGTAATAGCATCATATTATAGACGTTAACTGTACAAGCATATAAAGACCATATTCGCGAAAAAGTCGCGAGCGTCATCGAACAGACGGACCGACCGACAGACGGACACACACACAGAAGTCCGCTATTATATATAGGGGATAGGGGATACTATATGAGTATATAAAAATAATAATTCTGTTAATTATCAAATCGAAATATTTCAATTTGTCGATTTTTTAAATAAATTTTATACTTACGATCAGAAAGTCAACTTAACTTTGTTTATTTATTCATATCGTTCGAAACGAACGATTATTTAATATAGAGTACATTTAGGAAAATTATTAACCGGCAGTCAGGCAATTTTTACAATTTATCGAATTACCGATAAATTAAATTTTGATAAAACTGAAGAATAACCGGAAATAAATTAAAAGAAAAACTAAACTCACTACCAAAATAGCCGAAAAACAAAAAAAAAAGTAATAACATACTTGCTTTATTTTAGAGTGTAAAATTGTTTAAATTATCAGGTTCGTGAAAATCCATTTGAAATATCTATATTTGAGTTTGCTCAAAAGGGTTGAATCAGTGCCGGGCTGTTTAGTGGGCGAAGCCCTTAAATTGAAGGATCATCAGAGTGCTAAATAGGCAAAGACGGAAAGAGGATATTTTTACAAAAATTTGTAAGTATTAAAAAGTCACAATCATTATGATATTACCATAAATCAAATAAAATATAAGTGTGAGAAATAATGAAAAAAACTTTTTTTATTTACCAGTAAATTACCGAACTTTTATTCGGGTCATTTACCTATTAACCGGTAACGGCCACCCTAAATATATCCGACGTCTATTTTAAAAAGATCTTCCCGAGATTAATCCTTAATTTAATAAGTCGTTTTAACTAAGTGAAAGAGATCACGTCGAAGCCGAGTATTTGAAAGGACGGACAAACACACACGCACAATACCTCAGCAAGACAACCCCTAACCCAGAATTAATTTTGCGGCTTTCGCTTTCCCTTTATGAAGCTTGCGAATATATCACGACACTTCCAATATAACCGAGCCGTAAAGAAACATTTTCATCGAAATATCGAACCGTGACCGTACTCCATCTATGCGGCGAAATTCCAGCTTAATTCCTTGGGAAATCCCTTTTCGTTTCGCGAAGATATTCTGGGGCTATATAGATTTCGTGAATTACCTCGTTTTTTTTGTGACGTTGAGATTTATGAGAAAATGTTAAGAAATTAAATGTAACGATGTCGTGTTAGATTCTATCGTTTTTTTTCTAGTATAATATATTTGATACAATTGTTTTGCTATGTAACATAGAACAAAGGCATATAAATAATAAGTTTATTTTAAAACAACAAGACGTGGTGTGTACGAAAACTTTCTCTCGTCGAACTTTATAAAATCACATATATTATATACTAAGCACAAACAAATATATTATGTTATGTTATACAGAAATATATAATGTTATATACGTTATGTTATACAGTGTGTATATGCAGTATTATATTTTATATATATAGTGTGTTTTATGTAATATATATTTTTTTAATTTTATAAATAAAATGATTTTCGGTACTTTTGACGTATACGATCCCGTAGCGGCTGGTGCACTCACACATAAAAATCACCTGCTGTCAAATCGTGCGGATTTGTATCCAGTGTAAAGCGCAACTTATACTATAACGTATTGACATATGACAACAACAAGTTTAACACTAGATCTGAATACCTGATAGAATAAAATAAATGTTCAGTGATAAAAACTTTCAGACTTTTGACTGAATGTGTTGTGCAGCATTAAATAAATGCGTTTAGATTAGTTTTACTGAGAAACGCACCTTTGCAACCTATCTCTACGTTCAGTTTTTCTAAAAGAAAAGTGAAAGTAACGACGTCATGTAAACTAGCGCCATTTGAAACATAAAATTTAAAAAAAGTGTAGATGCGCTTTACAATTTCGTTGTGAATCGGCGATTGTGTCAGTTTGCAATTCATATACGTGTGCGCTAGCCACTACGCGATCGTATACGACAAAAGTACCCGATTTTCTAACAGCGAAATATTATAATATAACATAAATGGATAACTTCAGCCTTTATAAGTTTAAAAACAGATTATATTTATGTGACCATTGAAAAATAATATTTGAAATGTATTTTATATTATAAAATTCAGTGATAAAAAAGGAAGTGATTGATTTATTTTGATAAAAAAAAAAATAAAAGCAGTTCGGTAATTAGCTTCTTGAAATTCATTTGAAAAAGTCGTAGCTACGCAATTTTCTGATATGTCCTGTATATATGTTATACGAGTTTGAGCAATATATGCGTCACTTTGAATAAATTATTGTTCAAGTGCGTGGGAGACTGTCGCTCCTCTCATGTTATACGAATATTGTATATTATGTACGTATACATATATTCACGAGAGGGTGGAATATAGCAAGTATGTCTAAATTGAACACGCCAGTTTAATTTCGAGAACTGCGTCTAAATAATTTCGTATCAAACTCAACTATTTAGCTTCCGCGCGCTAACAAACTCTAGTGATAATTCAAATTTTACAGCCGACACTTTCGCAATTTCGAATTCGCCTCCATAAATCATCCGTGCAGACTTTGAATTAAAACTTTTTTTTTACTTATTTGGAAACTAAAATGCACGTGTTTCCTTGAAATTGTGTAGTTTTGAATTCTAAAGTTATCGATTTTTCTCTAAATTGACGTACTCAACGCGTTTATCGCGTCGTTTACTTGATTTGTTGTTTTTAAATAATAATAAATTAAAATCTTCAAAATTAAATTGCATTTTTTCTACACGATATTTATTTTGTTCGAAAAAAAGCAAACGAACATTCCAAATATATTTTCGTTCAAATTACGGTCATTTGAAACGGACAAAATTAAATTTGACGAAATTGAGAGACGAGACGAGAAATCCGACAAAGTTGCAGCGAATTTTGTCAAACGTAGAAGAGAGTGGCGCCTTTTTTTTTATTTGCTTAAAGCGAATTCAGTTTCCCTTTTTTCCTTCCATTTCCTTATTATTAAATGAAATCAGGCCTTCGGGATTCGAAGCAGGGATACACACTTTGGCCGAAAGTGTTTAAGCATCTCTCTTCATCCGACAGTTCCAGCTTCGCCATTCATAATATGTGAAAAATTTACACATTTTTTCCGAAAAATTTTGGTTTTTTTCCCAGGATTTTTCTCGGGTCGTTCTCGTTAATCTCTCCCTAATCTATACTGACCACTTATTATACCAACACAGACTGACCGACCGAACGAACGCACTTGTATATTTTAGGATCAAGGAGACACTTTGGGTCAAACTTGGCGGTCTTTTGCTGTCAAAGCGTTGTGCTTTTGTTTTTGAAAGCTAAAAGTTTCAGGCTTTCCTAGGGAGGCTATCCGCTATCGACATGTTATGGGTCGGCATGTATAGGAAACGTTTCTTTGTCAATCGCTACAGTAATTCAATTTGGTTCGATCCATTAGCTCTTCTTTGGCGCGAAGGTTGATTTAATTTTAGCCGATTATGCGTCGTGTGGCAACACTGGAGGATACGCGTAGTTTTAACGCAGATTTTGTGCAAAATTCACTGATTAATCTCATCATTATGTATTAATTTTCACGGCCTGAACATTGAATTTTACACGAATTATATAAGACTTAGCTGAACCCTATGAATTGCAAGGTAAATAAATTCAACAAACGACAGATCAAACTGAATTTTTTTCTGAATTTGATTTCTAATTTTTTTTAATGCTTTAATGATATAAAAACCTTCTCGATAAAAAAATACATATACATGGCAATTTTCATAGTTATCGATCGAACAGTGTTGGAGTGAAATGCCGTCCGAAATATTATAATACAATGAAAGTATGGTATTCATTTTCAGCAATTAGAGTGCCATTTGAATGGCCATTCGACCTTTGGTCGTGCAAACACGACGTAAGGTCTTTGCTTATGAGGATTCTTAATTAATTTTGGACTCGCGAACATTTTCGGATGTTATTTCACGTCGTTAAAAAGACCCCAATTAACGCATTCATCGGACACGAATAACGGTACGAATTTTACGTTCCGGCTTAACGCGGTAACGAATTTCGTAACGGCCCGTTAACCGTCTGGATTGACGATTGCGATGAAAAGACGATTGTTTGTTTTTAACGTCCGTCGGAAACGTGACATGTTTTTCGTATCGAATTTTCCTGGTTAGTTTGTATAGAATGGAAGTACATATATAA
>JAOXNN020000034.1:407606-422280 GCA_028571205.2 Hydropsyche betteni | reverse complement strand
ACACACACAGACAGACAGACAGACAGATATCCGCTATTATATATAGGGGATTTTAAAAATATGGAAATGAAATGGGTGTACGAAACATTGTTTTTTTTTGATTCCATTGAAAATAATTTTATATTATTTTTTTATTTAAAGAAAATTAATTTGAACTGATTTAAAATTTATATATTTTAATGAATATATATATAATAGTATGATATATTTTTATATTTAAAATTTTCTGCATATAAATATTATGTGTTTGAAAATAATGGGCTGCATAATTTGATAGCTCCTGAAGGATCAATTTCGTCAAGGCATCGAAACAGAGAGGGTTTTACAACTTCGCCAATCAAAATTCAGCCACCCACTATGTGGTAATTCATAGATATACCTTATGCGCAGTGTTTCTCAAATTGCGAAAACTCAACTCTCTCAAAACCAGGAGAACTCACAAGTTTCGGGACACTGGATAAAGAAGCGCATACCTTTTCACATCCGAAATTATTCTCGCCACGGCCCAACAAAAGCGCGAACCTCACCCGCAAAACGCCCCCTTACATCACAGCGTTTAAGAGCACCCTGTTGAAAAACGCGAATCCTCCCCGGCGCGAGATAATAATCTTTTATTATTTTTCACAAAGGATATGGCCAAAGACTAAAGTTTGAGGAGCACCGTCAGGCGTAATCGCTCCCCCACGGGAACCGTTGTAAAGCGTGATTATGATTTCGCGTCCCCGTAAACAAGGCCTTGTCCCGCAGGTGTTTCCCCTTTTCCATTTTCCCCCCCACCTCACCTCCCCCGTCCCTTCCGGTGGACGGGGGGATGAATTTTCCGGCGGGAAAGGAGAGACGGCGGCGGGGAAGGGGCGTGTTTTTCGAAAAGGCCCGAAGAAGGGGTGGAATTTTCCGAGGGGTGGTTCCCGTCGCGAAAATTAAAAACTTTTCCAGTTAGACCCTTTCCGTGTTAAATACTTTACGCCGCTTTGATGGGTCGTTCGCCAACTGGGTCCCTTAGGTAGCGCGATTTTCGATTCTTTGGAAAATTTCGTGGAAAATTGATGTACTGATCACTTAATGTGCTCAATAAGTTGTTGTGTTCTCGGTAAATGTAATATATTGCAATCCAGAGAAATTCGTATAAAATCAACCATATGATCAATTTAAGACATAATTATTCTTCTATTAAGTATTTCTTGATACGGCATTAGGGAAATGTATTATATATATGACACAATCGGATTACATATGCAGTTTAACAACGAGAATTTATATTATTATTGAATCAATGTATGTGTTTTTAGCAATTGACGTTTTCGAATAGTAGAAAATATATCAAATTTGAAATTTATATTTCATTATTGTAGTGATTCACAATAAAAAAAAAGTATGACCGGTAAATATTTAAATTATAACCGAATATATAACAAAATAAAGATCTATAATAAGTGGAAGAATACGATTTATACCACTTATTTTTATTGAAAGCATAACCGACACAGTAAATTGTAAATATGAAAATATTAAAAAAGTGTGTTTAATACGAAAAACATTTGTGAAATTGTTGAATTATCGTCCGTTGAAAAGGTCCCGCCTGAAACGTATCTCGGCTAATGCTTTTCATTTTTTCGCACCCTTCTTCTTTTCGGTGTAAATTTTCCCGCAGTGCAGAGATTTCGAGCTTTCCAAAAAAATGTTAATTAAAAACCTTTTGAGATCCAGCTCTTTTACGGCTGACGGAAAATCTTGAGGCATTTTAGCAAAATGGAAAATGAAAAAGAAAAATATCGCGATTACACACAAAACAACGATACGAAAACATTGTAAAGTAATGAAGTTTCGAATTCGGTCGTTTTTATTTTGAGTTATTAAGATTGCTTTTTGTTAAATCTTTATGATTATTAAGCTGTGCGTAATATGCCATTAAATTTAAAAGAAAACCTTTTCCATATTAATAATATTTCGATATACTCGTTGAGTTTGGTAATAGAAATTTAAAAATATCTCTTCAAAGCTCAGCGCTGCCATAATTTAAATCTAAAACCCCAGACACAATTATGAAATTAGTTATTATTTATGTGTTTATTCACATTTGCTTGCCCGTGAAAATAATTACTTTTAAGGGTCTACTCATACTTTCATACAATATTGCACAATGATCCTCAAAGTATAAAATATTGATATACCTAAATCATGTTATGTTTTTTCATTTTATAATTTAAAAATTTACTTTACAAGCAATATTTAAAAAATATATTAAATTTACAAACTGATCGATTTTACAAATATGATTGAAATATTTATTCAAAAAACGCAACCCAAATAAATATTATTTTAAATAAAGCTTATTCAATAGGAAAATTATTTACTTTCATAGGTTACTAACGTAGTAAAAAAATAAAATAGTTCGGAAAACTCTGCTTTAACTAACGCTTTTATCTGAGCATATGTACACATTTACCGTCCAATGTGAGTACATGGGACGAAGGAGCATACAAGTGCCCATGTTGAGTTTACTTTGATCCTTTTTGCATTATTTGCGTGATAAATTAGAGAGGAAATTCGTCGACGGGACGTAAATGGCGTAAGAAACAACAAGCGGTGGAACGAACAAAGCTATGAATTATTAATGGGAGCCCATCGCTAATAATTAATATTTATTCAATTAATAGACGCGGATGAGGAAAAGGTGACCGCTTTCCGTTTTGTTTGAAGAGTGTGAGTGGTTTAGGTTTTGGAATTGATTAAAATAGAATATTATAGAACTGATTTCTTTGTTCGTCAAAAGTGTATAGTAAAATATTATACTATGGTATAATCCTTAGCTTTTAGAATACAAAGAACTTTTGTTCAACTTTTCGTCCGAATCGGCAGCTAAAACGCAAAGTTGTCTTACGTGTGCCTCTACTTGTATTCTTCTGAATATAACGTGATATGTTTTCATGTAATAAGCAAAAGTTTCTTTGCGGATATTGCAAAATATATTTCGTACCTGATGCCGAACTAATTTCGGAACTGCTATACAAAACTATTTAAGCGTTTCGTTTGCATACAAACGACAAAAATTTTCAACGAAAACTTCATTTTATTATACGAATGAAAGTGAAATTCCGATAATTATACATTTGAAACAATTTAAATATTTATAAAATTTTATTTTCCCACAAAACCAAAACGTAGATTACGCTCATGGAATACATAATTTTGACGAGTTGAATAAAATATTCTATTCTTGATATTAGATGTTTAAGCATTTATGTATCAAGTGTTATATTACTTCGTCATGTAATAATTACTTCTAGATATTTTCCGGCAATTGGAAAACATATTTTTTTCCAAGAACGAGTGAGAAAATTTTCTCAGAATGAAAGGAACCAAAACCGCTGTGGGAAAATCGGAACCGGGAGTATAAATTGATTGGCTACTGTCGATGTCGCTTGATATTGGATTCCTTTGAACGAGTCGATATTTATAACTTCGGTGAGAAAAAGTTTCCCGCAAATTTTCTGAACTTTGCCTGTTGAACGAACAACGTACGAGAAAAAACTAATCGACGTCGATTTTCATTCTGACTATCAAAATGACTTTTTGAACAAACAACTGTTGTCTATTGACTCTTTTGTTATATTAAACTAAAACAATATAAAAAAACAAACATTTTTTTCATAAATAATAACACAATTATTAGTCGCTGAAATTAAAATGAAGTTTTTTATTTGATAAGAAAATGTAAACATTAGATCAACGCATAAATTTCATCAGTCAAATATTTTTCTTCTTTTAATTAATAACATGTAATATATATTCAAAGTATTATTTTATGTAAAAGATACCTCGTTTTTAGTATCTGTTAAGTTTTAGTTTAGCCAGTGAATAATAATATCTAATAATAAAGTGCGTTTATCGAATTTTTCACCAGATGAAATTTGATAAAATAATGATGCGATCGCAGTAACGAAAAATACTCGTAATTTTTAAAGTAGAAATGCAGTTAAATTTAGGATCACTCAGTTGAGATTATAAAAATCAGATCTGGGAATTTTTCACTGATTGATAAACATGATAATGACATTTAACTAGTTATAATTGATCATTGATCATAATCGATCATAGATTGATTGATTTCGGCCACGTAAAAATATCAAAGAGAACGCGTTGAAGATAAGAGCAATTCAATAAAAAGTGCAGTATTTATATCGCATCGGTTTGGCTTCAAAATATGACGTTTAATAAATAAAAAAAACGATAAAACCGAATATATTTTATAATATTTCCGTCATCGAAATTTTCTGAACAAAATTTCTTATTTTCGTGTTTGTTTCCCATTTCATTTTGCCAACAAGAAAGTAAAAAGAGCTCCGAGTCAATTTTCTAGACACGGATTCGTCTTGATACTTTCATCCGCTAGAATATATTTTATTGTGCACAGAAACGTACAAACAAATAGAAATGCACTTCGATACATCCTCATTTAACAGCACACCCACACAAAGCATAAATCTGAAAAGCAGCGAACACACACACAAAAGGTGCGAGCGATCGAAGCCGGAAAAGCGCATAGAGGGGCAATCGCGACTTCTATTATCTCTCGAATCGTCTCCGTATCTTTTGTGCGACCGTTTGTCGTTGGATAAACGTCGGTTGAAAAGTTTCGCAGCTTTTCGCTCGGAAAAACATTTTCCGAGGTGCGGGTCATTAAATTTCCCGCGGCGCGAGAAAAATACGACGGCGTAATATAAATTTAACGCGCGAAAATGTTTGAAATTTCGCGCGTAATGAGTTTTCATAGTGTGTACACCGCCGCATAAATTATCATTATGCAAATAACGATGATGTATTTTCCGATTAAGTGCGACCGTTTAAGAGATTTTCCGTTGGATAAACTCCAATTTTTGTCGCTAATTTTTCGCTTTCGTTTTAATGTGTGTGTTCGTTTTTTTTTTTAGCGGATTTTCCGTTCGCCGTTCCTATGTTTTCGCTTTTATTTTATTATTTTCCGCTATCCGTGGTGTGGGGTGTAGGCTGTGGCGCAAAAAACACTTGTTGCGAAATAACTTTAGATTAAATATATTGTTTTTCTTTTTACTTTGCATTATATAGTGGTCGAAATTTCAATCATTAATTATTTTTTTTCGTTCATATTTTCTTTTCCATTCTTCGCTTCGTACTTTTTAGCGAAGTTGAGAAAACAAATCTCCAAAGAGTGAATAAATTATTCACTTTGAAAAATGTATCTTATTTTTGCTTCGTTTAACTTTGAATTAAATAATATAAATTTCGGTATATTACTTAATTATTCAAATTAGATTGACAATTATAAACAGTAGCTAAAGTTCTTGATGTTTTAAAAATGCGCGATTTCGAATAAAAACCCTATTAGATTTATTGGTAATTAAAAGGACCGTTTAAATTTCAATTTTTTTCAAATTAATCAAAATTACATTTTATGTTTATACAATGTTATTATTTCATTCTTAAATATAAAAACGATTAAAAAAACCAAACTGATATCTCGTTGAATATTTAAAGCAACCAACTAATCACCGCCACATCTACACCTGCATAATGAAGAATCGCAAGCTTTTGTACATTTTTTCGTCGCTTTTTATATGCGGTTTTTTTCCATTTTTTTTTGTATTGTAAGTCAGAGGCGGTATTTCATTCCATAGGGGTTGAAAAAGCCTCGAATATTTGGGACACGTAGAAGCCATTGCAAGCCACAGTGCAAACCCGACCGCGGCAGCTTTTTTCCGGAGAATTTTTATATTCTGTGTTCTGGGTAAAGTTTTTTTTTTCATAAATTTCACGCGTTCGTATAAAAAGGCTCCTCAAAGTTTTTTTAAATTTTAATTCTGCTCATATACATATTTTTTTTTAATAAAATTTATTAGAATGTATTAAGATTGATTTTTTTTTTACTGTGAAAATTAATTACGAGACATTTTTTTTTAATATAAACAATAATACACATGTACAAGTATATGTATGTGTATTTATTTGTATATTAGATATAAACAAATCACTATAAAAATTGAGAATCTGAGGTTTAACGCAGTATGTACGTGCACGCGTTCTGGATAAATAAGAGACAAAAGCGACGAAACGAGGCGACGACGTTTGAAATGAAATATTCAAATGTCCGCGGGAAATTTATATATCTTTTTTATAAGGACGAGATTTTTTTTATTCGCACTTGATATGTACGTTCAAAAGCTGGTTATATCTATCATTTTGTAGTACATGCTCATAAATTTGTTTTGATTTTTTCATATATTTTGGATCACTGTGCATATATATACGATTATATTAAAATTAAAATTGAGCGAGATCTCCAGATTCTTCTTTAAAATTTCGAAAAAGAAATCAACGCAAAATATTCGTACAATACACATCCATAAAGAATACACGTTTCACGTTGACATTCGAGCGAGAAACGCTGCATGGTCAGGCCAAAGTTTATTGTTGTCCCTTAGGCGTGTCCTTTTCGCGATCTCCCTTTGTCATTCTGTCACGCCTTTGTTCAATCGAAAATACCTGTTTTTCGTCCTGTCACGTGTCCCGTCCCACGCTTATATTATACATATTTTATATATTCATATAAATTATACATATAAATAAAATATTCGCCGGCTCGTGCGAGCGTCCTTTCTAAGCATAAATCATACGCTTTGCTCATATCCTTTTGTGTACGGTTCGATGGAATTTCTCCTTTAAACCGCAATGCACACATTCATATTTTCCGAGTACGACGTATCGTTTGTATTACTTTTTATCGAAAATGTTCGATTGTTTCGCATATTTCTTCTCAATCATCGAATTTTGTTTCGAGTTATCGGATTGGAGTAAATGACGTCATTTATTATTGTACATTATGAATTATGGCTTATAATTAAGACGATTTGATATTATTTCAGATGTTCTAATAAAAAATTTACTTTTGTTATCTGTTAATGATATTGAGAAAAATTTATATTAAAAAATTTCAATCTGAAATATGTGTTATATATGATGATGATAATTATGGAGAAATATCATTTGAAAATATGTGAAAAGAAGTAAATATAATATATGAAACATTTGCATGAAAGTATAGAAAATATATGCGATATGTCGTGAAAATTTTCTTTTTGGCATTTCGTGTTTTTCGTATTTTCACAAAATTCTTGTGAGACGCTAAATATCTTGTCTTTGATCTACGATCAAAAACGTGAGTGCTATATTTTTGTTAATTAAAGTTCGACGGGAGAATATAGCTGATATTACATAAATTATTATAGAGATTAAGGTATTTCTCTTTACATAATTATTATTGACTTATCATTATGCCGTATTTTAAACATTCATAATTATAATTTTTCGTATATTCATCCTACAGTAATCGAGAAATGTTGATGGAAAATTTACTGTGTCTTCGAAGCCATTCATTATGTTTTAGATTAGGGACTTTGCAAAGCACCATTACGGAAAATTTCCACCGGGTAATTCGACCCGAATTGTTATATTTTCTATAACTAATCATCGAGTTCAATAAGCTCACATCACATAACTTTACACATCAAAATGTGCTGTGAAATTCAAACCCGTAAACATTTTAATAATTTAACGACCACCACCCATCGGAATATGCAGATGCCGGATATTCGGCACACATAAGGCTACAATAGCGTCAATTTACCGAATTCGCATAAATGTAATTTCAACTAAACGCCCTAATATCAGCGTCATGAGCGGCTCCAATATAATGAAATTATGCAGAGCATGTGTGTATTGTAACGGTGGCGGGAAATTTCGAAAGCGAAATTGATTTCAGTGATAAGCAAGTGGTATAAACGCTTCATTGTGATGGATATTCTAAACAGGCTTAGGTGAGAGAATTATTGATTTCTAAAGTTTCATTATGTAGTTGATATAGTATGTACGGTTGGTTTGAATCGTGTGCTAATATTTAGTTTCTACTGTGATTATGCTAAGTTTAATTCTGATAAATCAACGTTCAATGTGTCACTTATTGTATGAAATTAATAGACTTTTGATCGATTATATGGTAGAACAATGCAATGTATAATAGTATATTGCAGTTAAATCGATTTGAATTCAAATTTCTGGGTGTCTCTGTATTGCACAGTTATATTTTCGCGTACAGCAATAATAAAATGGGGAATAAAAAGGAAAATATAGTAGTTGTTTTCATGCTTTGACGTTGTGCACATTATTTCTACGTTTATATGCGAATTTACTTCGCTGTTCGCAAAATTTTGTACGGTCACACTATGAGATGAAATACTACCGAAAATAATGAATAAAATAACTTGAACGTAGTTTTTTTCGAAGCGGAAAGGTAGAAAATTCGTACGCGCTTTTGTTCGGAGTCGAACGAGCGCTTTTGTTGCCAAATTATCGAATTCGTTATTTTTTTAGCTTTCAGTATTTTCCCAATAAATATTTATTGATATTGAATAATTTAAGTTATGTTTTTACAAAGCTTATTAATAAAATAATTCAGTTAAATTATGCGGTGAGATTACATTATATTTAATAGAAATTTTGATCAGATCATTAATTTATCAAACTCGAGTAGAAAGTTTAATTATAATAGAATCGAAACGTTGTTGCTTTTACTGCAGCACCAAATTAAAGCATTTAACTATCTTTGTGTAAAGTATATATATTTTTCAACAACCCACTTCTTCAAGAAGCTATAAGTCGATTATCGAAAACGGACAAAATGATCGAGATACTTCCTGGGATTTTTTTGCTCGTTAATCTTTCGACAGGATGAGTTATCGACGCCTTTTCTAGACTTATTGTTATACACTAAACCATCCATCCATCTTTTTTTCCACAAGACGCTTTTCAATCTAAGCCGAAGATAATTTCGTTGTTTTTATTGCATTTTTTCTTCGCAGTATCTGAAATTTTCTGAAATATTCGAGCGATAATGGCCCGATTGGTGGCGAAAGCATGTCACTTCGTATAATATTTTATATTAGTATTCTGTTTTAAGTAAACACATAATTTTTATTATTTTCAGACATTCTTGAGTCGCATGGAGCTAGACCAAGAAAGATAGCTTCTTTGATAGGAGTAGAAGGTGGACACAGCTTGGGAAACTCGTTAGGAGTACTGAGGACTTATTATGAACTCGGTGTAAGATATCTAACTCTCACACACACCTGTAATACTCCATGGTAAGTATTTTGTAAATTTTGAAAATTTTAATTGCTATGCGCAGATATTATTAAGTTTGCTATGCGAATTCTATGCATAAATGAACCGACGAAATCGATTTTTAAATTAATTCCCAAGTCACTAGTCAATTATCACGAGTCTTTGTAAATTTCTACCACTTTATACAAGTCGGGAAATATTAATAAAAAAAAAATAGATAAATAGAAGTAGGACTTGGGTTCCGGAAGATCTCGTCGTTGGCTTTTTAAATTACTCCATTCAACTTTTCGCCAATGCAATTTCTCATTTTGCTTTGGCCATTTCTCGCCTGTCTTTCGGTGAGTATTTCACGCGATAGTATAATGATTTTTCATACATTGTCTATTTAAATATGCGAATTGCATTAAATATTGATTTTTCCGGGATCTTTGCTGATACATAAACTATACCACGATTCATCATATTGGTATCCTAATAGGATTTTCTTTGCGAATTTATATTATAAAGAATATTCCGGTTAATAGTCCGGCCATAAATCCTCATGCGCTCTAACATAAAGGCTTTTCTATATAAAAATGCTGATGGTAAAAAAAAATTTAGAGGATTCGCGCAAGTCTCGCAAAGGACTATTTCGCCCATAATATATTTATTTAGGACGATTCGAGAGGACGAGGACTCGAGAATATAAAACTAAATTCACCAACACACATTTTTCGCCAACCGCAATACAAATAGATCCCGGCGTAATTCTTTATGCGGCTTATTTGTTGAGGCAGCAATTTTACGAATTTCGGTCATCATCATTTTTGAATTAACGCGACTCGCTCCATACAAATACGAACATCAGCAACGTTTCATCACCGTCGGCTCGCCATTGATTATGCTCGACACATTCGCATTCGGCCCGATCAATATCGACGAATATTCAGAACGAAGCCTTCCAAAATCACGAAACTATGCTTTCGTATGGTTTAATTTTCGGTTGTGTTTTTATTTTGCATATGATGTGATATTGCGTACTTTCGCGCGCGTGGACTTAACGACGCTCCAAGAGGACCTGTGCGATTTAGGGAGGCTATTTTTTCCATTTTTCGTTTTCCATTTTCATTTTCGTCGGTTTGTTGTACCACTTCGGTACACATATTAATTATCGCACAACGTCCAAAACAGCACATAACCCTTATAAATTAGAATAAACCAAGCCTGTGCGAAAGCGTCCCTAGCGTGCGCTTTTAAGGCTTAAGCGTATTGTTTTTTTTTTCGTATACATATATACTTTTCGGTACTTTATTCGCGTATAAATATAACTTTAGGCCCTTTCAAAATTAACTGATCTTTTATTTATAATAATTTATGTGTTTTTAGTGAATAATTTGTATCTTGATTTGTAATTATTTTCACAATCGTGAATATTTTATTGATTCATGTTTTTTTTTTGTTATTGTAAAGTGAAATGTATAACGGAATTGGAAAATATAATTTTTTTTCAATTCTTGTTGGCTTTAAAGACTTGAAATGGTTTCTAATGGGCAAATAAAAGAAAAACGGTGAAAGTATCGAATTGCAATTATACGCCATCAAATTCAATTGCGCGATTTCAATGAGAGAAAACTGTGGCTCGAATTCGTATCATATAATAACTACCATAGTAAATATATATTTTCTTAAATTTTATCATCAATTCTATAACAATACTTTTCCATTTCAAACAATTGAAATAAAATGAAATTATTCAAATATATCACAACTGAAGTGTAATAAAACAAGAAAATTACTAGCACCTCGTCGTTTTCCACATTATTTAAACGAGTTCTAAGCAAAATTTCACTAATCTAACAGCGATTCGGAATCAACCGAGGTTCCGTTTGTATTTTTAAAATGTATTGTATGTCGGGTATCGCGTATAATATTTATACGAGATCTTTTCGGGCCCAGGAAACCCTTCGAGCGCTTTTTCCTGAATACGGAACGCGAATACGAAAATATTATTTTGGAAAATTGCCACGCTTGTTTATACAACCGCCGCCACTTTTACATCGTATGAATAATATATTTTTTATCGAATCGATTTTAGACAGGCGTTCAAATTAGGCCCTGGCTGACGTAATTTTTCTTGATTTTTTTTTTGATAATCGTACCGTATCGCGGTCATGCTTACACAAATTAAGATATTAAATTTAAAAAGATCCTTTGATAATATTGCATTTTGAATAAATTATACGGACGATGAGAAATTCAACATCCGAAATTTCTTGAATTAATATATGAATGTTTCAACGTTGTTCTTTGGAGGCTTATTAAAATTATATTTCAAGAAAAGTGAAAATGTAATAAATTTACTGAATTTTTTTTTGTTTATTGCTTAAAAAAATTGGTATTTATATAAAAAAATTGAAAATAAATAGCTTATCGAGTATATTTTTTAATTTGAATTTATTAAAAATGAAAATTTATCCACAGAATACAACAAAAATAAAAGAAAATTAAAACCATATCCCGAAAACGAACAAATCGCGTAATTCCTCACGTACGACTAGTTACGTCATTATTTCGGAAAAGGTAAGATTAGTTTTTCCGATGCCGGATATCAAATACAAGCTTGCCTTCTGGATGCGTATAATTCCTGGTTGTATTTTTGGTTCTGTACATTTTTATTAGGGCAATGGATGGCGACCGAACGATAAGGAAATAATATACGACATTTTTATGCAAGCCGCGTCGTCATGCCGCATTCGCGCCATAGTACATATCGTTCTTATATAATACATACGTGTCCCATCAATATGTGCATGTGTGAATACTGCTATGCTTCCCAAATGTTCCGATGTTGAAGGGTTCGATGGAAACTGATAATGCAGAGCGCTTTTCATAATATTGTCGTGTCTATTTTTTTAAATATGTATCAAAATTTATCTGATATTAAAATATTTTTTGAATATGCGAATATATTTCTTTTTATTTCGATTTTAATTAAAAAATACATTCACTGATTTCGAAAATTAAATTCAATAAAACAATATTTCTATATATGTATAACGTTCATAGTGAACTCCGTTACAATACGATACGTTACGATAAAAGCACACCATCAGTATTTCAGGTTGCATTAACGATTTTTCAAAACATACGTCCGTTAAATAAAAAATGTATACATGTATATATAATATAATACAACGAGATTTTTCAAATGGGGCCCACACAATCGAACCATTCGCAGCAAAATCCATCTGTACCCTTACAAAGAACCCTGTTATTTGCATGTACCTTTCATCATCGATCCATAAAGAAAACGTGATTTTTTTACATACATCGTTTCAGCGTCGTAATCCTGAAACTTCCAAAAAGATCAAATTTTTAGTTAAAATTAAATTAAATGTATCGTTTAGATATGCGATCAAAATTAAATTGATTTTAATATTTCGATCGAAGCTAACTTCATATATAATACTTGGACTTCGTATAGCATGGTTATATGGTTCCACAAAAACGTCGTGTGATACAAATCCGTGTTTTAAATTCATACAAAATAGGGTTTTCGTTCCGAAAATGTCGAAGTTTGTTATTGTCGTCTTTTTGAATAATACAGAACAATATATATTTACTAGTATATAGGCTTGATGTCAATAACATCGGAATGTGCATGTGTTTATATTAATGTCGAAAACCAGTTCATTTATTATTGTCACAATTACAACATATAGGTAAAGCCAGACGCAGTAGGTAAAAGCATCATATTATAGACGTTAACTGTATACGCATATAAAGATCATATTCGCGAAAAAGTCGCGAGCGTCATCGAACAGATACACAGACGGACACGCACACAAAAATCCGCTTTTATATATAGGGGATGTATTTAGATAAAACGCATTATAGGTGGTAAAATTAAATTTTTTGATGTTTATTAAGAAATACGCGAAATTTATGTATTAGTCTGGAAATTAGGTGTTTCAATGAATTTTGCACGTTGTTGTTTTTACGTATTGTAGGGATGTTATGTTTGACAGTTTTTACAAATTGTTTTTCCTTAGATAATCTAAATTTGATTATGCTAACAGTTCGGATGTCAAAACATGTTATTGGACAACATTTAAACCTAAAACTCATTAAGATACGGTTAAATATAACTAACTATATAAATATAACTTTCAAAATACTGAATTCTTTAAAAATAATAATACACGCGCTAATAATACATGAATTAATGATAAAATTCACTAAGAATCTGAATTTAAGTATTTATAATGCATTTTTATTCATATTAAATCCAAATTACCAATAAATAATGTATAAGTAAAGCATTATGTAATTCATTTTTAAGTGTTTTTTTTTTTCTAAAACCATATATCATATAAAACGTGTTGTACAAAAATAGGCAACGATTCATAAATCGCATTGTATCAAAATCGTGTAATATAAACCGTGTTATACGAGACCCGAGTGAATTTGAATACAGTTTTCACACGTCGAATTGAAAGTTTCAAACTTCAAATTCAACGTTTTGAATTAAAATTTAATAAATCAAGACCTCATAGCAATCGATTTCGTCGACCACCAAAATACGACAATGGCCCCAATAACACATTCATAGTCGAATTCGATACGCGAAACGTCCAATTCGAATCCGTAGTTGAAACGCGAAAACTGCAGGTTCATTTCCGTCTGAAATATTCATTTCAATCAAAATTTCAGATCGCAACGGAACGACCCGCGCAAAAATCGCAAAACAACAACAACGGCCCAACATCCGATACGAATAATGATAAACGTTCGCGAATTTAATTAAGCGCCTGCATTATTCAAAGGAGCAGACCGCGTCGGCGAAACGGGACCGGGAGGAAAAGCAATTTTCCGGATTCTCACACGATTATTTTCCAGTCGAAAATTCGCATTTGTCTCGGCGTACGCCCCGTAACGGTCATGCCGTCGTAAATTCGGTAATTGAAAACTCGTGCTGGGCCCACCGTACGATTGGGGCGGGTGTACGCCGCGGGTGTGTGTGTGTGTTCGAGTTTGGAAATTGCGAGACTTTGCCGATTTCGCAATTAGACTAGTTTAGTTTGGCGACGGTAAATCGCTCGGTGGGTTTTGGGCGGTTTAAATTTTGAAGTTGTTGCGGTTCGAAGGTTCAAGTTTTGTATTGGAAGAAGTCTGGTTTTTGATGATGTATTGATTTGTGTGTTTATCCCCTGTATGTAATAGCGGATTTCTGTATGTGAATTCGCCTGTGTGTCTGTATGTCTGTTCGATGACGCTCGCGAATTTTTGGCGAAAGTGGTTTTTATATACATCCACAGTTAACGTCTATAATATGATGCATATTATCTACGGCCTCTGGCTTTGCCTATATGTTACAGACAAATAACAAATGAACTATTTTGATTTTATTAATTAAATTAGTATATAGGCCCGATGTTAATAACATCGGCTGTTGCTAATTATATTATTACGTAATAAAATAAAAATTGAATATATTTATGCAAAATTATTTTATAACCGTGCCGTTGCGTGATGTAATAAA
>JAOXNN020000034.1:392957-407506 GCA_028571205.2 Hydropsyche betteni | reverse complement strand
AAACTCATCTGTCAAGTTGAAAATACACTTTAACTAGTGAGCACCAGTTAAACTGTATTTTCGTCTGTTGAAATATATCATTACTAGACAATTTGTATTTAAATACACTTTATCTAAAACGTCAGACAAAATATACTCTAACTAATAATACACTTTGACTGTAACATATATATAAAAATGAATCACCGTTTGGTATCACGCTAAAACTTAAAAATGACTTGACCAATTTGGATTTTTTTTTCATTTGTTCGCTTTAACTAAAAAGAAAAATAATAAGGAAATTCCTAAAGAAAAGCTAAAAATAATATAAGTAATTTCGTATGGAAAAGTACATCGCCACGTCACGCCGCGCCGTGTATTGATTGTGATGTGTGCAGAACTCTTGAAGACAACTGGAGCAACGGACCAACTGGACAACAGGCGCAATTTTAAGATGAAAAAAAAATCCAGTATTTAGAGTCGAATATCTATCGTTTGTTGACGACAGATCTTTTTATATACGCGGAAACGACGGGACGAATGTAAGGCATGACAAAAACGGGACAGCCCTGGCGAAAATGGGATGTACGGTCAGCTTACGAACGAACAGCGATTATAGATAATTCGAAGTTCACCGGATCAGCTAGTTTTTAATAATCTCATGTGATATTTTGAAAAAATATCGTTATGATGTTTGGGAGTGCTTTCATGGAAGAAAAATGAAAAATTTTAATACTTGAATTGTGTTAAAGTCATAAGCAGTCCGTTCTGACGGGTGCAAAGTAACCTCGCTAATGACATAGACTTCGTTAAAACACAGAACCACGTTTTCTCCCTCTTCGCCTGTCCAGAGTGATGAACAAAGTGCGTGGTGGGTTGACACCAATTCATCCTCACCCACGCCACAACTCTGTTTACGAATCGCTGTGGGGAGTTTCTATTCAATTTTTGTTTCAAAAGCGACACTAAAAATATATTGTAGGATATATTTTTCTGAATTTTGATAAATTTAAATGAATTATTATATTTTTTTAGAGTATAGATGGTTCTAATTGAAATTAAAAGCGGATTATGTTATAGTTTTTGAAAATTATGAATATCCCCTATTCCCCTTATATAATGGCAGATTTTTGTGTGTTCGTCTGTTTGTCCGTCCGTGTCAATGACGCTCGCGAATTTTTTTCTTTCTTTTTTTCAAATGAACGACCCGTACCGCGATTTTTGATGATGATGATGATGATGGCGATGATAATGACGATGATGGCGATGGTGATGATGATGATGATAATGATGATGATGATGATGATGATGATGATGATGATGACATTAACAAATGAACTGATTTTATTAATTAAATATAAATATTCAAATCGAGTAGGGTTTTAGGTAGCCTCTATCTCTGGATTCGCCTATATGTCACAAAAAAATAACAAATGAACTATTTTGATTTTATTAATTAAATATTAAAATTGGGTACACATTTCGAGTTCACACAATCGCTTTTTCACATTTTATCGTTTTCCGTTTCTTAACAAAACCACAGCCGATGTTATTAACATCGGGCCTATACACTATATAATATAATATGTGAATATGTACTTTATTTAAAAAAGAACGATTATCGGATAATTTCATAAACGATCCTTCGAAATTTCAAAATTTCCTCTGATCAAAAATAAAATTCATCAATCAAATTTTAAGATTCAAAACATCACAAACCTAATTTCTAAAGCAAGTATGCCGAAAGCTCGAACATTTCGAATACTTTCCCAGCGCAAACCACTCACAATCGCACGTCACATTTCGAATACATTCCCGGCGATGGCGCGGGGGCCCGACCCAGGGCTGCGCCCCCTCAGGGGCCCCATCGGCCCTCGAGGGCTTTGCCGTCAGCCGCTGACAGACCTTCAGTAGATAACAAAGTTTGTCGACGAGAGGGCCTCCTTGTAAATTTCGAACAATGGGGCGTACAACTTCGAATCTTGACTGCTCGCTTTCTTTCTTTTTCCCGAAATTTTTCCCTTATTTTTATTCACCGCCCTTTATTCTGGCCGCCTTTTCGTTTCGTTTTATTTTTGCGTCTGCACGCCACATTTTCTCGGTAGTATTCTCTATTGAATTCTCGTTGTAGGGCGGAAATTTCGACGTCTGGTGAATTTTCTAGCGTTCGCGGTCGAAGATAAGCCGTCGGGCCGAAAGGGGAAAATGCGACTTTAAAATTCAAACGGGCGTGATTTGAATGTCGAGCCGCTAAGGGAAATCTTTTCGTTGTGGCCTAGTTCTGGGAAAATCGAGGGTGCGTGTGTATTTTTCGGGAATCGGGAGAAAAATGAGGAAAAAATTTTCGTCAGGTGCGTGCTCCTATCTTCGAAATTATGTAGATTGAACATATGCGTGTTTTGACGCACTGAACGCTGAGATTATTTCACAATCATTTCGTTTCATGTGAAGAAAAACTCGTAAATCATTGATTGGTTGTAAATCGACGTTTCATTGTGACCCGTTTTCGAATTTATATCGCGGAAATTGTGCGAGAAATCAATAACAATTCGAACAAACGTTCATATGTCGCTAACATGATGAAAATTTTCAAATCGAAAACAAATTATAATTGAACACCGATCAAACAAATACGACATTTTCGTAACACCAATCAATTATTTTTCACATGATTATAAATATAAATAATATTAATAAAATTCATGTTCAAATTTCGATATTATAATAATGAATACAGCGAGATGGAAAATTTGAAAATCATGAATTTATTATGATTCCAACGAATTCGATGTTTCGAAGGTTACTCGTGTTTCGCGTTAATTAATTTCAGAAAAGCGACAACAACGTTTCTATCCAGATCAAACAAAACATCACGAATACAGATATATCTTTAAAACGCGATGATTTATGTCGAAAAATCGTCGGAAATAAACGATCACAAAGCAGTATTTTATTTGACACAATACGAGAATGAATCGATGCGCGAAAATGCGAAAACGTTTGTACATGTTGATAAATTCAAATAATTATTTATCGATGTCGCATATACCAAACAATCAAAAAATGTATCAGTTTTTTTGCAATCCATAAAAATAACTGATGTATCTAACAGCCGAAAAGATATATTTTCGAGATTTGCGTATTGAAATATCCTCGCTCGTATGAAAAATACATAATTTTTTTCCGTATCCCAACATGTCATCGACGACGGCAATCAAAGTTGAACGTTTCGAATGTGCTATACGACGGCAATAATTTTTATCCGAAAATACACAAATAAATTATACTGTCAACAGCGGGAATATGCCCCAGCAGGAAATTAATGATAAATTTCCATTTTGGCAGTTGTGATAAATGACGGGAAGAGTTCGACTCAGATATCGAACTTTACGCGGCCTTGACTCACCCTTGTATGAATGACTTTCACGTTTTAATTTCACTACGTCATGTAGTGTTCAATTTTTTCACGAGGGTTTATTTTAAACCGTTTTATAAATGTTTATGTTACAGATCGCTTTTTTTGGTTTTCGATATATTGATTGTTTTTAATGAATAGTCTCAAGTTTTCGGAATTGATATTTGTTTGTGATATAATGATATTATTCATATTAATTTATTATGGCACATAAATTTGTGTATAATGTTTGTAAAGAAAGTATTCGATGTTTGAAACTGAACAAAAATAACGATGTATCAATTTATAATAGTTGATAGAAGAATACGTTGTCGATCGGAAAAAAAATATTTTTTTTCACAGGGATGATTTTTTTTAAAAATAAAACGAACGATTGAAATTTTTTTATTTGATAATATATATGCGTATATGTTCTGTGAAGCTTTCCCTTTTTTAATATTTTATTCATGCGCCACTAGCAGTAACAACCACGAAAATGTTAAAGGAACCGAAAAAATACCAAGTATATTTAAGTGAGATACAAGAACTTGTATACAGTTCGTTTTAAATATTTTCGATTTTTAGAATTGTAAATTTTATCACATTTTCTATCAAATGATATTAATTATGCTATCGTTATTTAGAAATTATGACCGTTTTCAATAATCACTCACTATATACAAAATAAAATATAAAAGATATATTTTTCAATTGCAATACATATTTTCGTTCGATCAAAAAGTCGTTCAATTCATTTCAATAAAAAAAGTGATATTTGCTAACAATCAAAACGAAGATATTTTTTTCCAGGATATCCTGTACTATGTTGGATGGTTAGGGAGAACAGTCACTTTATTTTCGAGTCTATTTTTCAAAGAGGCGAAACGCGAGATTTCCCACAGGCGAAAAATCATCGCTTGTTCTATTTTGGCTTTATCCAGTTTTTTTTTCTTAAAAAAATACGAGCGATCGTCCATTAATCTCGCTAGCAACGGGTTGAAAAATTCTTCTTTGGTTTTTTCATCATTTCATTTGTGTTAAATTTAACGTACGCTAGTGGATAGCATGATCAATATTCATAAAAATCGGATTTCGTGAATTAATCAGACAATTTTCAAAATTTAGGTTTTTTTATATTATTTCATCACTATTTTATTATTCCAGTTCAATTCTTTATCAACTAAAAGGTTTTCGTTGAGTATCATATTCTATTAATAAAATGATAAATTAAAATAAAATAAAGTTAATACTAGAATTGGCATCGGAAACTCAATGGAAAATTTCAAGTAACCTACGTCAATTCCGCAAATACAAATTATGAACGGATAAATCGGAAGTTAATCATCTTCTCATGATATCAATGTGTTAGGCATCACTTTTTACAAAATTTTCATCTTTTAAAAAATTGGCTTTGTTTTTTTTTCTACTTATGAATATATGAAAAAATATTTCCACATATGAAATTTATTTTAAGAAAGAACAGAAGTAGGCAGGTTAATAATAGGAAATTTGGTTTCGTCTTAAGTGATAAATCTGATTTGCTTAAATTGACGTCACAAATTCAGCATAGATGATTATATTTTATTATGTAATATTAGAATATTAATTTGGTTTTTTTTATGTTTAAAGGTTAATATTTTCGATGAAATTCATTTTATTATTTCCTAAAAGATTGTTCTAAAATAAATATTTCTATATTCAAAATTAATAATTTTTGGTCATAATTGAAAAACAACACTACGGCTTCATACTTGATTATAAATTTAAATCTTATTAAAGTAATTTCCAACAGATGAAACTTTTCCGAAAATTACACAGCCGCTTTAAATAATCATTATCGAATTCGTCGATCGGCTAAAGAGCATGAAAATAAATGTTAGCTACGAATATTAATTGAACGTAATTTTATCAAAATAATGAGAGTTTACAAACTTTAAAAGACTTTTAACGAGCTCCGCCTGAAACAGCTAACCCTACCTACCATTTACCCTCATGCCCCTCACCAACGAATTAACTTGTTAATTAAAAGCAAGTATTTGAATATTCCTTGTACACTCTGATCGTTATTCACCATTTCGAACTTTGAATAGTATTATAATATTTATAATTATATATAATGTATATACCGCTTAAAATCATTCGGTTTTCGAATTTCTTAGCAGTCGCTATTTCAGGAATGACTGAAGAGGTATTGTAGATATTGTAGATAGAAAATGACAAAAATTAAACAAAATTGTGCATTTTCTTAAACAAAGTATGCCAAAATTAGCCGAGTTTCCCCGTTACATAAGCACAATGAGCAATCGTTTTCTGTGTATCTGTACGTGATGGGGTTATCGACGGAAGAGTTGTTTTCTCATTTTTCTTTGGGTTTTTGACTCGTGTAGCCAGAAACACTGAACAAATTGCTTCACCGTCGTTTACAAATTATTTGAACAATGTGAAAACATATTATTATATACATACATAAATATTTCCTGTCTATCTAATGCCGTTATTTTTTAGTTTTACGTTTACAAAATTCATATATAACCAATTCAATTTCGTGTAAAATCTAGTTTACTTACTATAATAGTATAATTTATATTGTATTTTATATGCGAAAGAAGTGAAATATTCCAGATTTCTCAAGTATAACGTGCTCTAGAATATATCAAACATATTTTTTCAACGATTTATTTTGATTTATTATTCATGGGTTATACTTGAGATGTACGCTTGAAGAAGATGTATGTGATCTATCAAAAACCGGTGTAAAATATTGATGCAAAATCTGTTTAACAGAAAGAATGATTTATCCATTTTCCAAAACTTTCCTCCGAATTCATTGTTTTATTTGATACATAGTGACTATTCGGAATATGTTGTTTTGCAGTTATAATACCAATACATGTTCAACCATTGTTCTTCATAGGTTAAATTTTTATCCGAGTTGATATCAATCCAAGTAATACAATTTTCATCAATCAATATTGAGAATAATCAGTCGTAGGAAGTTTTGAATTTAATTGATATGACGTAATAATGTAACTTTGGGCCTTAGATTGCGCATTACTTACGCAAAATGTGCCGGATATTTTTAAATATATATCTATTATAATAATAAAAATGATCCTGCATTTTTCGATATTTATTTGAAAAATTATTGAATCGTTAAATAATATAACGGTTATAAATTTGTAAAATATATTGAATTAAAAATAATGATCTAAAGTTACCATTTTCATATGAGAACCAAACCCGTTAAGGCTCACAATTTTTAATCTTTTTAAGTGCCAAAGTAATCCAGAGAATTTCTTTTAGTCGAAAACTTTAATTCAGCTTAGACTGCAGTGCAACATCTGATAGAAGTATTCAACTGCACGTACATATTATATGTAGCTTTGTATATTTTTTTTATAGTAATGCAGTATCCGCAAGAAACAATTTCAAAAAGTGCATCATTCCTCAGGAGTTTGCGTTGTGTGCAAGCAAACCGTATTGAATCGATACAAATATCAATGTCGGATTATTTCATGTGAATGTTACCAATGCTTAAAAAATGAGAAAAGTAAGAAACAATTATTATATAAGAATATATAATATCTTAAAATAAATAAAATAAATGTTTTGGATGAAGGATCAATTATTCATAATCTGTCAAAAATCTCAGATCATTTATATTTCTATCATTGCATCGGTGACAGATCATTTATTTGAAACTTTGACCATTCATAACTTTTATACCATAATGGGTATGCTTCGTGCACCCTAAATAATCAAAACGTTAAGTAACACTAATTATTATTTATATCGGACATATTTCACGTTTAAGAAACATATAACCGAGAAAACGAGATATTTTCAAATTCTAGTTTGATGCTTTTAAACATACACTTTATATAAATATTATGCATATTTGAATCGATAATTCTTCATGATTGCCGACAATGGTTTTTATTGTTTCAGAATAATTCTCGAGATAGTATTTTTATTACATTTCACGTTATTTTAAAATACCTTTGTTTGTAAAAGATATTCGAAATGCTTTCAGAACGTATAACGTTCTGAAAACATTTCATTGCCTTGTTAGACATTTACCTCCGAATCTCGATCCTGAAATTCCCTAATTTTATTCGCAATTCTAAAACAGAATTTTTTTCTATTACGAGTAAACATATGTCCGGAAAAGTAATGTTTTGTTTTACACAAGCAGATAGCCATTCTTTCACCCTCTAGTCTTGCGGAATAGATTCGTTAATCTTGTTCACAGTCCAAGTATTCTAATGTGTATTGTATATAATACTTATCAAGATTATACTAAATTTTCATTCAAAATATCAGTATTCTTGCATTCCTACATCATATAAATAATTATTCGGCACTGTTGATTATTATACATAAATTTCAGCCGAACATTGACCGTTTGCTTAATATTCGTGACTGAACAATAACATTTATGATAAGCTTTAACGAGATCGCTTTCCCGAAATCATAACGCAATACTTGGCACGTAATGTGCGCAACCACAAACATGATAATCGAAATTGCGAGAAACTCTTGCTTAGAACATCTTGAATCTCTAATAATCTAATTTCTACAGAAATTCATATTCGAACACATGTGCTCAAGTGTCTGATATTTTAAATTTTAATTTTATTGTATAACGAATAATCAGGAAATAGACTTTTGTTTTTCTTAGAAGAAATTGTGTTGCTATATTACTTTTTTTATAAATTTCAATAAAGTGAGATTTCATAGTGAGAAGATGCGTAAATTTGAATTTTAAGCCCTAAATTTAATCAGAAGAATTCAAGTACAGTAGAATCTTTATTATACGAATCTCGATTATCGATTATTCAGATTGATCAAAAAAATAATTTATTTTTAAAAAAGCAGATTTTTACGATTTTTTTACATAAAACGAAAATAATAATATCGGAACGTATAAATAAATAAAAAAATTGGTGTAGTAAGTAATTTTATATTTTTTTATATAAGTAGTGACATAGAATATTTTCAAAAATTCAGGATATTTTTAGACTTATAATCATTTATAGAAATAACGAAATTCGGCTCTTTCATAACACACAGACCTTGAAAAAGCCACCTAAAGTTATGAGAGCCAGATTTGGTCTTAAAGGTTGGCGCTCTGCAAGATCCATCTGTCAGCTTAACAGACGACAGTGTTTGTTTTATTTAACCTTCGAGCGGGTGTACTGTTGCAAAATTGGCGACGAATACGCATTAACGCTTTTGCTACCTTTATCACGAGTCACCAGCATCGAGATCCGAGCTATTCAAGGATCAACGTCTCTCCGATCTATAGACGCTCGGAAGTTTTTGTTCCCAATCTACAACCCGGCTCTTTCAAAACATATCCTCTCAAGAAACATTATTTCGAAAATTAACATAAAGTTAAAGATTTGCAGGCAAAGTATATATGTTATTATAAGGCCTAATATATTTATAAAGATATAGTATAGTCATGTAATCATTAGATCTGTACGTATAAATTTTAAAAAACAAATAAAATGAACTCCTTTTTGACGACAACGAAGTCTTCAAAACGTCGTTCCGGCGCTGTTTATTTTCAGTAAGCCGTCAAATTTTCGTGTGTGATATCTGGCAAGTGTTTCTATCGTAAAATATTATAACCTGCACGATTAATTCAAAAACTACCGAGTAAACGAAAACGGCTCCTTCATACCACTTCTCCCCTAACTGGCAGCAAATCAAAAAACAAAAAAAGACCACACACCAAAGCGAAACCCTCAACCCCATTTCCATCCACATTACAAGCCCTTCGCTCCACGCACGTCCCATCGACGAAACACAACAGACACACCGAGCCTAATTCCGAATTCTAATTCCCTAACACGAGACAACATCCGCAATTCGCGCAATTGAACGCAACACGTCATTATGCGAAATCGATAGAAGATGTCGCCGGAGGCCATCTTTGGCAACCTCCTCCGTCGAAGCCTCCTTGTTATTACCGAAGGCGGGGAATTTAACCGTGCCTGTGGCTAATTCGATTTCAGGCGCCGCATTAAACGAAAATCAATATTGGCGTGATTGGTAATTATATATGTTGCGATACGCGATTCGGATTCATGCCGCGAATAATCTATTTTAATTGAGGGACGCGGTTGTGCGGTTTCGCGTGATCTGTTCGATTTTGAAATGTGGCCGTTTTTGTTGTTGGTGGTTAGTGGTAGTTTTTGTATTTTGTGTAATGCGATGCGATTTTGATATTCGATCATTTGACCTTCCATCACTCGCATAGCGTCTGGCAGTGTCCGTACTATTTACAGTGCCTGAAAAAATAATAATATCTTCAAAATCAGTAAAGCTGAAAATATCTTTTTTTTACATACCTTTTTATTAATAATCAGTGATTTTACAACAATTTTTTTTTAATGATATTTATGGAATTTAAAATAATTTGAAAATAAATATAAGAGTTTTATAACTAAAATAATAGGTATTATAGATTATTTATATCGATTTTCTATTAAGTCAATCTTTATAATTTAGTTTGCAAGAAATCTCTTTGGAGGTTGCATTCGTTTTTATTTTAAAACTGATTTTGTTAACGCGTTATTTTTAATTCATCTAATTACGAAGTTGAACGGTGAATTAATTTTTTTTAGAAATAGAAAAAAAAAACTGAAACTTTTCCAATGCTTAGTTTCAGCAATATATTCACAAATCTATATTTGATCACTTGAAATTATTTAAAAATAACGTTTTTCAAGGATTTATTACTGAAATTATAATATATGCAATGGTGTCGAATAGACGCTATACGAGTTACGGTTATAAGTTAACTTCTTACTATACTATTTTTAAAAATTATGGATTTTTGTATAGTATTGATGTTATATGTTAACGTTTGTTCAGAGTTCGTTGTCAAAATACATCAGGTGTCAAATTTGCATCGAAATTCGAAACTGATAGGTTTTGCACATGCAAATTGTTTGGCTCTTGGAATGGTCAGTGTTCCGTGTGCAGCGGATGATTGATTTGTATCAAGTGAAATAATAATTGCATGATTATGAGTGACATCCAAATTTAATATCTATTATATAATTTATTAGTTTTTTGAAGTATTAAGGTAAAAATTTGGTTATTTTTTTGAAGTTTAAGGTATAAATGTAGATGAAAAACTATTGAATAATTCATGATTTAAAATTTCATCGTGAAAAAAAATTATTTAGAGCCAAAAATACATTTTTATTTGAAAAATTCTCTGTTAAACATTTTTTTCAAATCGCTATTGTGTAAGCGTACACAATAGAGTACTTAGCTTTTAATTTGTGCTCTCTGAAATGTATACCGATTGCCGACAAACCGCTATTCACGTTGATCAAGTACACTACGACAGGGATCCTCAATTAAGACAAATTAATACCACGTAGATCTGGTTTATATAATGTGGCAACTTCACTTAAAAAAATATTAAACCGTATTTAAGAGCGAAAACTTTAGTCAGCCATAACTCTTGGGGGCACTTTGCGGTCAATAGTCAAAGAAAAGGTCATCGGTTCAGTAAATGTTGAGAAACACCCTTTCAGGCAGGAAAATTTTGATGCTATCCAATAAGCACGTACATACACGGTAAAGAGAATGCAGAAAGGAGGATAAAAGAAAAACTGTATGTTCATATAAGTATTTATTTATCTCCTTGTTTATGTTGGCACATAAGAGAAAGAGAAGGTAGAAAAGCGAGTGTTGGGCTCGTACGAAAGTGTTAGAGACACCAAGTTTTCGTATACACCCAAGACATAATAGAGTTTGAAACTTCTGAACGCAGAATCCACGCTTTGCTTAATAGGCGCCTTTTATCTTATATTATAATATTTACTGACGTGCCGTTTCATTGTATAATAAACCCTTGTTTATAATAACTTGAATATATCATGTTTTAATATGTGCGCAGTCCGAATACTAAAATTTATGCGAACTGCGTGAAACTTTTAGACTGACGCGGTTTTCGATTGATTGTGAATGTTGCTTGTTTTTGTACTGGATTTAATGAAAGTGAATTGTTTGATTAATATCAATTTCGAATCAATCGAAATTAAACGATGTTTGAAAATATGTAAATATGAATGCGTTGTTGAGTTTTGTGAATTTTGTGGAAAACTCGTTCTAAAATGTTCAAGGTGCGCTATAATTTTGTATGATTTGTTTTAAATTTTTATTAAATTTAATCTTAGCTCCGTAATGAAAGTCTAGTTGAAAAATGTTATGCGTTATATACATTTTGTGTCTTAAACACGCTTATTTTTCGCGAAAAAAGTAGGTCGAAAATTTGCATACATTTCCATAAAAAGGAAGGTTTCAGACGGAACGAAGCGTTGCGTCATATGTGTAAAAAGGTCCCCCTGAAAAATTTATTCAACCGAAATTAATTCGTATGTAAATACCGATAATACGTTTAAAAAGCAAGTCAATTGGGAATTGGGATCTGACGAAAATAAACGGTACATGAAATTTATATGTAGAATAATTAATTGCACTTTAACATTCAGGTATTCACTTCGAAAATTGAACCACCACCCTCACAACACAATCAAACATCTATTGCGATCGAACACAACTACAATATTATTCCATCTATTACAACTAAATTGAAACCATGAAATACACAACGACTCCAACATAAAAATCACACTTTGCAAACAGCACCTACACGAATTTCCCGACTTCGAGCCATATACATTTCCCACACATTAAATCGATATATACCCACACCCCATACATACGAAACACCCCACACTTTCGCACGTCCCCATACATATGGGCAGCCTTAAAACGCGTACAAGACGAGTGGTCTAGGCCACCCCATCGAGGGTGCTCGCAACCCTCGTCACGTGGCTTTTGTTTTCCGATACCCACGATGACAATTTTCCCCAATTTCCACCGCCCACTCCTCGGGTCTCCCCTGTGGTACTGATCGTTACCCCACCCGCTCGGTATAAATAATATTTTGTTTTTTTTTTTTTTGCTACGGGGTAAATGCGGTAACAGCCTTCGATTCAGCGAAATCCATTTCCGTGTATTATGTGAGAACGAATTTTAAGTCTGTTATATTTGGTGTTGTATTACTTTTTGTTTTGTACTTGCGCGAAAATAGAATTGAAATTGGCTTGAATGTTTGTATTGTGTTCCTCGCTCGGATTAAATTCTGAGTAAATAAGGCGTAATTCAAAAGAACATGTTGTTTTGAATTTTATATCGATGGTTATCGTTTTAGTCGAAATCCTGGTGTATTTTTAGTTTTTGAAATTATGCATGGACCTCACATAACACGGTAATATGATTCCGCAAAAACGTCGTGTAATATAAATTCGCGTTATATGAGGTTTGAAGTTCATATAAAATTGGGGTTTTCAAAATAATAAGAATAAGTAGTGTCTTATATTTTGATTTTTTAATCCGTTATTGAAGAGATTTGAGTCCTTGTATTATCATGAAATTATATTTTTTCACCCTTACTTTGTTGTCTCCAAATAAAAACTTTGTGGTCTGCGGATAGTCTTCAAACATATTTTTTTTGTGGATTATTTTAAACGATATCCCTTAAATTTTTAACGTTGACGAAAGTTTGAGGAAACAAGGGGCTCACTTTCGAGGTTGAAATTCTCTATATGAAATTTTATAAATTGTTTGAAAATACTTTTTTAATTTGTGATATTTTCTCACAAAGCCGAATTGATGGTTTTCATAGCCTTTTTTGTGTTGTGTTTAGATTTCAACTCACACAAACAAATTACATACATATCTCTTATCGACATCATATCGTTTAGGGGCAAAAAAAATATAAATATTTAACAAGTCAACCTACAAATTAAAAATAAATGAAGAATACAATTCACTTCTAATATTAAAAACATAAAAAAATTGTTTACTATTCACGTCTTATTCCCAGGACGATCTGCTTTTGACGTTAAACATAATAAAACGTCTTGTACAAAAATCAATCGTGTAATCGTGTAATATCAAAATCGTATCATACAAAACCATGCTATACGAGGCCCGAACGTATTTGAAAATCATCCGTGTACTTCCTGTATCTGAAAAACCATTCGGCAACAAAACGGCAAGTATTTCAGGAACAACAACAATTACGACGCCAACAAAGAGTCGCGTGTGTACAGTCCGCATTAAGTCATATTAATGTAACATAATCATTGTTCCGCGCTTTGTTGCTTATGCTTCGGTATACAATGGACACTTTGTACCGCATATACAATACAATATACACACACTTTCATCTGGATTGTAGGTTTATAGCACAGGGTGACAAACAACATCCGTCGTTGTACATAGCGACTCGCAAATGGGCGCGCGGCAACCGCCGAGCGGGAACCGCAAGCGGCGAGTTGATGATTGTGGAAATTGAGGTTGAATTAATGCGGCAAAAATTTAGGTTGCATAATTAAGCAGTCGATCGTGATTGCTAATTGGGGCTCGATAGGTCGGCTTTGGGGTTGTTTTGTGTGGGGTTTGTTGGGGTGTTGCCGATGGGGTGTCTCGAGTCTCGCGGATGGTGTGCGTTTTAAATTTTTTTGATACTGAATCGAAAATTAGGGAAAAAACAGTTTGAGAGTTGTAAGGTTGTTGTAATAATATAGAAGAATAGATATTTTTTATTTCTAATTAATTTGCTTTCGACAATATGGTAAACTAGTATATAGGTCCGATGTTAATAATATCGGCTGTAGATTTGTTAAGAAACGTAAGACGATGAAATGTGAAAACACGATTGTGTGGAACCAAAATGTGTACCCGATTTGAATATTTAATATTTAATTAAAAAAATCAAAAAAGTTAATTTGTTATTTGTTTGTGACATATAGGCAGCGCCAGAGGTAGAGTCTCATGTGTAATATATAGGGGATTCAAATATTTTTTCCATTGCGTAATAATCGACATATTGTATAAGTCAATAGAGACGATTTTATAAGCATGATATTATAGACGTTGAGTGTATACGCATAAAGACCATATACGCATGAAGAATAATTTTATAGAGGTAAAAAAATAATCGTATCGACGCGTTGTTTTGAAGTCGCGAGCGTCATCGACACAGACAGACAGACAGACGGACACACACACACACACACACACACACACACACACACACACACACACACACACAGAAATCCGCTATTATATATAGGGG
>JAOXNN020000034.1:366052-383293 GCA_028571205.2 Hydropsyche betteni | reverse complement strand
TACTTGTACACTCATATTTGTCCAATATCATGTATTTTTTAACGGATTTATCACTCAAAATAACTTTTAAATAATGGATAATATCACTTTAAATAAATTTAGATAAATTAACAAGATGAGAAGTGACGGAAAATATTTATACAATTTTTTTTTAATAAGAATAGAATATCTTCTGTTTTCATGCGATATTTTTCAGTTAATTGATTTCTATTTAATAAATTTTAATAATATATGTTTTAAATAAAACGTAAATGCAGTTTGATTTCGGATCTTTTCGTACGAAAAATATTCAATTCCTAGAGTGAGCAAATGTATAAAATCCGGTAACAATATGCTGTTGTTTTTTGGTTGTGTGGTACATCTCAAAATAATTCTTACAATTGAATAAAATTTGTAATTATTTTTAAAATTTAGAAGGTAATTTAAAGAATTTAGGCCGTGATAATAGTCGGAAACACACGTCCATTAATACTCAACGAGCTCATGATATATAGGTTTCAATATTTAGTATTCTTGAGAGTTACCTTTCTCTCATCACTAGTAATTGACACATACGATAAAAAATATCGAAAAGACATTTTTAAGAATCTAAATAGGTCATATATAATAACTTAACTATCTAATAAATTATTTAAAAAAATACAAACAAATCGTCGAATAAAATATGGAACGAAACTACAATAATATATTTGATAATATTTCCTGTCAAATATTTCTTATTAACATAACGTTTCACGCAGAAACGATCTTTCAATTTGCAATTCCTACCTTTATACGCGGCACGAAATACGTCCACAAATCCTCCAGGATAATAATAATATAAATGGAGACGTTAAATCCCGTCATTCCTAGTCGATACGGCCGGGACAATTTTCGAATTCAAATCGCGGAACGCAACCTAACCGGGTGAAGCCGAACCGAAACGGACGTGCCCTTCATTCCTATTGATACTAAAAACGGGATGAATTTATTTACGAAAAAGTCGAATTTTATATATCGACAGGATATGTTATAGGCTCGATCTCGACAGCCATGAATTAACCTGAGGAACCGGGTGAAATTTTGGTCTTTGCGTTTTGATTAGTATTAAATGGACCAATGTTCGGATCAAAGGAAGAAGGGCTTGCAGGGCTCTAATTATTGCCGTTTGCGAAAGGGACAAATCAACCGTCGACTGGGAAAACCGATAAGTTTCGAGTTTCGGGCTTTTGGCGCCGAGGAACCTTTCCGTGAAAGTTTCCGCGTAATTATATAATTTATCGTATATCGTGTGTACAAATCTATTGTAATTCGCGGATAAACCCGAGTGGGCTTTTTAGCGTGAAAGTTTCGCTTTATTTTAATTGAAATTTGTTGTTTTTGTTAATCGAAAATAAATTACAGATAGTGTTGAAAATTAATATTTGAATTATTTAGTGAATATTTTAGTTGGATTCGTGGAACGGTTTTCATATAAATGAAATACTGAATATTTTGACCTAAGTTTCTCAGTTGTTATGCTGTATTTTAAATAATACTTTTTTAACTATTTTTTATCAGGTTCGTGATGATTTGAGGACTGCTGGAGTCGAACCAGAAGAACATCCAGATTCACCAGACGACAATGGCGCCTGTACAAGTAATGCATTCCACACGGATACCTTTTAATCTATATATTCACAAATTAATGAAAAAATATTGAAAAAAAAACATAAAAATATGATATATGTTACCAACAAGGTATTATTGATATTGTGCATTTTATATTAAATAAAATAATTAATCATCTATCTAAATATGTATATGTTTGCACGTTATACAAATATGGGAAATGTTCAATTATTGTGATTCTACATTTAAATATTTTCTTCGTTATAGATGTTTTCTAATAAAAATTATTTTTCTTTTGATTATGGAAAAAATATTAATCTTTCCTTTTTACTTTATTCATTATGTTTTAAAAATATTTCATTGACTAAAAATGGTATCAGGAACGTTTACCCCAAGTCAAATATTGCCCCCAGACATTAATTCCCCGTGAAAATATCTCCCGTCATATATTAAAACAGGTAATTTATATCTGAATGATAAATAATGAATGATCAATAAAAAATCAACAACAACAATTAAACCCTTGCCATAGATAAGAATTACTCAAAAAACTTAAAAAAAAAACAAAGATTGTATTATGGTGGTTATTTGCACGGGGGAAGAGGGGTTTGTAACCAGGAGGAAATGGCCCAAAGTCACTTAAAATATTGTAATGGCTTAATTTTTTGATATTTCAAGTTTTATTAGGTTTTTCAATTTATATTCAAAATATATGGACACGTATAATTATGGGTGTTAAGTTGATGTGATTTATCTATAAATGTTAAATGAACTATTTTAAAAATGAAAACGTGTTTATCGTCATTAAACTTGACTGCTTAATATAGGGTATATGTAAAATTGATATATTTAAATAAATTGAAAAATGAAATAATTTGTTAGAAATCTTTTGATTCGTTTTTTGTTGAAGCTTTTAAAGCTATGTGTAAATAATAAAATAGGTGTAAAAACTTCTTCTATTCCAAATATTTTCTATTGATCAATTCTTATATTAAAGTATACTTAATACTTAAATACATAATAATTATTTGAAAATTTTCGAAATTTTGTTTTAATTATTCCTGAAAGACTTCTTATTTTCATTTAGAAGGCAAAAAATAATACATATCATTAAAAAAACTACAGTAGTATTTGCAAGCCCAAAATATTAAACACTGGTGAATTAATTAACAAATCTAAGTTACCAAACAAATCATTTTAGTTGTAGCTTCAAAAGTTTTACCAAAATTTAATGGTTCTTATGATTTTATAGGTAACATCTTCGAAAACTTGTATTTCTTTGTCAATAAAATTAACACGAGCAATTAAATAAGTTTTTTCATAAATTTTTCTATAAAAATTTTTCCTAAACAAACATTAAAAAAAAAATAAATCTTAAGAGTTGTGTTAAGTCTTAATCTTAAGATTTCCTTCTTTAATATCAATATTTTTATAAAACGTATAATATACAATAATGTGTATTTAAAATGTATAATACGGAAAAAGAACACAATTTAAAATTTGATCCAATTAAGTCTAGACTATTCTTTTACAAAAAAAAAACCCATCATGGAAATTTCTATTGACATAATTAATCATAAATTAATATCGATGTTGATCCCCCATTCGAAACTTCCGATTTCGATGTATATGTGTAATAGCTCTAATACGGTAAAAGTCAATTTATTAAAAATAAAAAAATAACTTCACACCTATTATAATATGAATACTCATTTGATGTGAACTATGGAATTGTACTGGAGATAAATTTATTGGTAAAAAATATGAATGTTTACAAAATTATACTGACAATCACACCCTCTGTACTCTTTCATACCTGTGTTAATTATTGTGTATACACGTCCGAATGTGCAATTTTGAAAGCACGAAAGTCACAATTCGTGCAATCGAATTCACGTATAGACGATAAATTGGATGTAATTTAATTGAAAAATATAAACAATAAAAACTATCACATTGGTTTATTTCATTTCCCATGTGTTTTGTATCAAATTATATTGGAAAATGTCGATCGAAGACTACGACGGAAGCAGAAAAATATATTATATATTTACTTCAGAAAATACGATATAGTCTAACATTTTTATATTAAATGTTATAAGCAGCGTAAGTAAATATATACGTTTTGAAAAATATACAATAAGATTGACTCTTATATGCAATTTTTAATAATGGATGCTTAAAACTGTCTTTTATTAAGAAAAGAAAATACTTCAATAAGGATAAAAGTATATTTTAAAAGAAACTCGAATCGATTCTAAAACAAATACTACAACATGTAGCTAAAATATACTTGGAAAAGAAAGACAACCGTTTATTGGAACTATCTCAAATTTTTAATGTCGCTGAAGCGAATTGAGCTGTAAAAGTCTATATTGGCAGGATAGAAAGACGATCCACCATTTTCTCAACACGTACAGGATGGGATGTTGAAATATAAAACCATCTACAAGAGATTGTTAAACGTGTTGTCAGTTAATAAAACCCCGCTATTAAAGGATATTATAATATTTAAAACTTTTTTCAAAACAAATCATATTTAATTGAAAAGGCATACTAAATAAATCACACGAATGCATCAATAATAGCGAAAATACAGCGAAAGCATGTCTTTTTGCCGCGGAACTAATCGCCTTGTAATTCCTGGCAGTGTCATAATTCATGGTTAGAACCCCCATCTACCCCACGAACCTTCTAATTCTAAAACATAAATAACAATATAGCGGCAAAATAAGATTCTTCGGGGGAAGGGACGTTACTCGTTATTTATGGGTCGATATAGTTGCGCGTTACGCGTTCCAATTCCCGGTCTGATTAAGGCTTTCACGCCTTCCAAATGGACGTTTATGCTTTTTCAAGGTTCGAGATGTTTTTGTTATCAGAACGGGTCGGTGTTTTAATATAAAAACGATTTCGTATAACGAAAGTTGATTTGTTCCGAAAAAATTGCCATCTAATAATACGAATGTTCTTATATAAAATTTTATTCCGATCGACGATTATATCTAAATATTTGGTCGGGCATTTACGAAAATAAAATCGTTCTATTTTCATATCAATGCCTACTTAGGATTGCGCAAATTCAAGACAAAATAAGCAAAAACGAAACAGTAGAAAACAACGAAAGCGTTCTGAGATTCTTATCTTAATTGAAAGACATGTTACGTTCGCAAAAGCCTCACCACCGAAAATATCACCGATAAATTAAAATAAACGGTGAGCAAAAATACTCTTGATTACAATCTTCCATATATAAATTGTATTATTAATTTTTCGCGCATTATAATTGAAATATTATATGATCTATACAAACATGTATATGATTCCAGCTAATTACATAAAACTATTTTTTTTACGTGAGCTTTACTTTATTTAGTCTTTATAATCTAATCACTTCTTCGTGATAGATAAATTCATCTTCGAAACGTTTAGCTTCCAAATAAACAGTAAAAGAGACTGCAGATGTTTTCAAAAATCGAAGAATCTACGCCTTAGACTAACCCATAAATTTATCCCCTCGACGACGTTTTCCCCTTAGCGTGTCATAATCCGAAGACGATGGCAGAATGGCTGTTCTGTGAGTCATTTTGACCCAACAATAAAACAAAAACCGTAAAACTGCGTCTCGGGTTCAAAGCGACGTCGAAATAAAGCCTCCGACATTATAGCAATTTGGTCTCACTCTTAGCCAGTCCCCTGTTCTTTATTTCCATTGAGTATTTATTGTGTTTTATTTATTCCATACAAAGCTTTCGGCGGAATCGAGTTTCTCTAGCTCGTTTGGAATTTGCGGTTTTTTTTATGGCAGTCGATAATTTGCGATGACGTAGACGTGCTTTGTCTGTATATTTGTCGAGAAGTTATTTATCAGGTATTCCGTTTTTAATAGAAACTAGTAAAAAATTTTTATTGAATTTTCTCGTTTTTAATAAGAATAAAAAGCGAAAAAATAAATTTTCTGTTCGCAACATGAAATGAACAATATTAAATAATAATGATTTTCAAACTTTCAAAAGTGCCATTATAATTGAGCTCGATGTTATAATTCTGCTCGAAATATTTCTGTCACGTCTCTCAAAGACTACGGAAGTCTTAATGCTCTTATGCACTTTGAAATTTCTTAATAACTTAAATTTAAGCCATTTATATAAAATTCAAAGATTTTAAAACTTGTCATTAAATAATTGCGTATAGTTAATTCGAATTGAGAATAAGTCTTTTGCATCTATGCTATATTATATTTTAAATATGTTTTTATTAATTAAAAACCAATAGTTTATTTTCAATAAAGCTGGATATGTTTTTCATCTATAATATATATTGATTGTTTTTTTTTTGTAGTTTTCTAGTTGAGTTTTGAAGTCTTGCGCCATTGCCGATCAACATCGGATCCAAAAAATTGATACAGCGGGGACAATAAATAATTTGTAATACAAAAACAATATTTCTTCAATAAACAACTTAATTAATTTAGAAAAAATGAATCTTGATTAATTTTGTCATTTTCCCCATTGCCTTTTTGCATGGGAGGCTTATATTATTCAATAATATAATATGTTATTATTCAGAGCGATCTCCTTAGAGACATGACTGAATAAACAAGAATAATATTAGCATTGAATGCATTTTTCAATATGTGTAGCATGCATTCCCGATAAGAAAAATCAGCAGAGCTCAGTCACCACATTAGACATTACTGTTCAATCTTTCTAATCGAAAATTGTTCTTTTGAAGAATCTCTAATCATCAATAGTTCTTGGATCAATTTAATAGAAAGATACTCGAAGATAGAAAATTTTTCCACTCACAACGAAAATCCACGACGAGGGAATTTCAAATTTCGATGGAATTTAGTGTGGTGATAGTTTACCATGATCATAATAGAACACACCTAACAAATTATGCGCAAAACAAACATAAATATAAATTGGTACTGATTCCCTCAATTTATCGAGATACTAGCTCCCTGAAAATACGAAATATTAATAACAACCTATTTGTAAATGAATGATTTTCACGGTAGGCGATCAGGTTTTTTTTTACGAATTTTGAATAAATTTCGGATTTGGAAGCCTTTAAATTAGGATATCCCTAATTCGGAGGCCCCTGGGTTCGAAAGTCCCTAGATTCGAAAGATCCTTGGTTTGAAGGCCCCTGATATGCTCCCCTCCAGCTGTGCTTTTATTCGCTACTGTTATAGATAAGAAAAGTAGCAGAGTATTTTCATCATCTTAATCATTGCGGGTCGATCCTTCGAATCGGTAGTGCTCCTGGGAAGCATTTCGAATCATCCATCAGGACAATCCAACAGGAAAAAACTCCAAGATATCGAGATGTCGGAAAAACCAAACAAATATAATCCTAGCGATAATAGTCGCTGCCGAAGCTATATCACTGAGAAAAATAATATTCAGCCGAAACCTCAGACATCCCAGAACAATTACAGTGGGAAATATAACCAAGAAAATAATCAATTGAAAAGCATTATGCATGATCATACATACGTAAAAACTGGGTGAGTACAATTTTGTAGTTTATCATTATTACGATTACAGATTTTCTGACGAATTTGAAAGCAGTAATTGTTTAATTTTTGCAATGATGTGAGTGGAATATTCATTTTCTGTTTTTATTTTTACTTATTGGTTTGCGTTTCTTTTGATGAGTTTGATGTGTAATTAATTTGATTTATTATTGATTAATTTGTGAGTGGATTTGAATCTTTTATATAAATTATATTTTATTTTATATCGTTTCAGGTGGAACCAGGACCCAAAGGAAAAATCAAAAAAATAAATTTATTTTTCACAATTGACAGAAATACTTTTCAAAAAATTTATATACTCATGTATTTTGATATTTTTGACAATAAATGTATTTTTTTAAATTACTTTCATAAATAAAAATTTAAACAAATCTTTTTTTTAAATTTAAGTCCTTGTGTTATCATATTATCTCACATTGAACAATAAATATACATATTTATAATACACAGTAAATACCAAATAATCTATATTATAAGGTCATACCATATGAAAATGTATATTTTTCTAGTGAAAAACAAAAATTTATGATTAATCAAAATTGGGTTCTTTTACACTTTGGTCAACAATTTGATATAATATAGGGTCATTCATTTTTTCGTTTCGAAAGTAAAGCTAAATAAACTAAACACAACGATACATTTTTGATAAAATTTTTATTTTATTATAAAGATTTAACTTTTCCATTAAGTGTACAAAACAATATTACTCAAATAACCCCCTCAAAAAGAATCGCAGCATGCGATTATTTTGAGGTAATTTTTAACCTGTTTTTCGTACATTTCGGCCATAACTTGAGTAATGTTGGTTTTTAATGTGTCTAAAGTTCGGGGATTGTTTGCTTAAACACGATCTTTTGTGTAGCCCTACAGAAAAAAATCTAACGGTGTCAAATCGAACGATCTTGGTAGCCAATCGACGTCGCCAAAACGTGAAATTACGCGACCAGGAAACTTCTCACGCAATAAAGCTATAATTGGCCATGTTGTGTGACTTTTTACCCCGTCTTGTTGGAATCACATATAGTCCAAGTCATGATCTTCAATCGCCGGCCAAAAAAATCGGTTATTATTTGACCATATCGCTTCGAATTGACTGTAACTGTCTGCCCATTGTCATCTTCGAAAAAAATATTTTTTTCGACTGAGCGTGCATTACGATGATGCACAGGCCTTACGATATCAATAACGCTTCCACTTTCATCAAAACTTTTTCACAATTTTACCGATAGTTTACGTAGTCGGATGATTATGACGACCATAATCATCGCGGAATGAGCGAAAAGTGGCTATGTTTAAATCACCATTTTTGTAGTAATTTTTAATAATTTTAACGCATTGTTTGTTTATTAAATTGTCCGTTATCATAAATGGCAAACATTCAACTATTATTATAATACTTTAAATAATAATTAAATTTAACAAATATTAAATTCCAGTGCTATTAACTTGAAATCACGAAATGAATGACCCATTAGAAAAAGTTATCAAAAATACGTGATTAGTTATCACAAAATTATAAAAGTAAAGAAAAACACGATTTTTTTTTATATTTCTTCTTTGAAAATATAGAAGTTAAGGGCTTTCAAATATTTTTAAAAAACATCACTGCTTAAAGTACTTTCGATCAAGGGGGTATTCTGGTCTAGAAATTCGAAAAAAATCGTTTTGTTTTTTTTTTTCATATCTTTAAAGTGTACCTATGAGGCTTATGGAATTTTTTGAAATTGAGATTATTTTAAGAGTTACAGCTGATTTTGTGAAGGCCCAATGTATGAATCAGTCACGCTGCCCGAAACTTTAAGCGCAATTTTCTCGAAACTACTCTTTTCAACCTGGTTGACATGATATCTTAAGTTGTAATTAACCGGTTTACTCAATATTTTTGGAAAGTATTTTTTATATATTCCTCTATAGTTGGAATTAAGTATTTTTTAAAAATTTTTTTTGCTAATTTCAACAAATTTGTGAAGGTCAAAAAAGGAGGCAGAAAAAAATGTTTTTTTTTTCAAGATCCAAACTATAGCGAGTTCTTTACTAATCGAGAAGTTTTTGTTCCAAAATACTACTAGTTTGGAATCATGTCAACCACAACACACCTTTTTTTTTGGCCCCCACTTCACAACATCATAATTTTTTTTTTGCAAAAAAATTCAACTTAAATTTTTTTTAGTTTTTTTTATTCTACGCAGAAAAACACCTGAAATTAGGCTTCTAGACCAGAATACCTTCTTAATGTAATAAGCATGAAGAAATTTATCCGATTCTTAAAACTAGGGCACAAAAACGAAACCGAAATAAGAAATTTTTCAGCTCCCCACGTACATATCGTCGAGGTAAAAAACTAAAATATCGATAAATTTCAACCGAGAAAAAAAATCATCTACCAAAAAAACCTTTTATCATATCAACAAAAAATAATCTCTGCACTGACAAATAGACAAAAAACGAACATTAAAACACATCTGTCAGCGACACCGGCGTTAACGGCGCTTTTCCGATTTCCCACACCGTGAACCGGAAAAGCGGTCTCCTCCAAAGACACACACACACACACACACACACACTCCACCCTGAGCTGACACCCTGGCCGTATTTATTTACGTTATGGCCGTCAATCGCCAGGATGTTCCTTTACAGCCGGTCTGTTAGCGTCTGTCCGGCGCGGGCAGTTTATGAGTATCGAATGTGGACGTAAACGCGCTGCTTTTTTGTGGCTATTTTATGTGTTATGGCAGCGGAGCGAGTGATATTATGTGGGGATTGGCCCGTTTCGGTTTATGTTTTTATTTTAGCGAGGTTCGACGGCGGACGCGTCGCGGATTCGTCCGTTGATGATGGATTAGTTTTCGTTTGTTTCGGAAGCGTGGTGTGTATTGGACAGTGGCGGAACGTGAGAGTTTGTAGTAAAGGGGATGCAGGATTGAATGTATATAAATAGTGAGCATGTGTGCATGGAAAGTGCGAAATACGTCATTGTCAATTCATAATATGTATATGTAAATACATATGTAGTATGTATTTCATTAGTTCCACTGCGCAAGATGAATATAGGAATTTTCGTTTTTTTTTTAAGAAACACAATATCGAGCTTCATGTCAAAATTCAGGACGCCACCGATTTTCACTCAGATACGGCAATTTTTTTACTATATTCACTGAACTATGAAGGTTTCCGGTTTCGTTTTTTATTCTAATTTTGAAAATCGGTAATATAAATTTTTAAATTAACGCTATCTATATAAATAAAAATAAATATATGTGTTGTGTGTCTGTATGTGTATGTTATTATAGTAATGCATGCCTTTACAATTATGCGATCATGATGAAATTTTGTAAATATTTTATATTGATTGCGCATCCAGGAAGGTTTCTGTATCATTAAAACCATTTTACAACTCGATTATTATTTTATCCAACTACTAAAATGAATAAAAAAAATCAACAAAACTTTCATCCACATTTCCACCGAAATCTTCATCAAAAAACAAATAACCTACACCGCCTTCTATTACACAATACATATATGATACATGAAATACAAACATCGTGTTGGCAGCATCTGTTTACAAACGGAAATCTTCACACTTCCATTTCGCGCACAACAAACACACAATCGAGAATTCCAATAATCGAGCAATCGCAACTGCAAAACCGTCACAGAACACAGAAAGGGAAAATATTTGAAAAACTGCCCAGAATATTCCGCGGACGCGAACATTTTGCATACATCGCGCCCGGCGCACATATCCCGACCATTTCCCAGACACACGAGTGAGAAATATGTACAGCGAAAACTATAGCGACAGACAGAAAGAGGACGACCGTGGGATGGGTGGGAAAAAAATTAATTTCTATTGTGTTGCGGGAAACCGGCGGGCGTTGAAAGCTTTTCACGTGGAGCGCTTTACTGCGCGGCGTACAACAAAGGAGCGTACGTCTCGATTATCTGAATTCGTATATACGCTTCACGTGTGTACTTGTGGGTATTTGTATGTATGTATGTTTGTGTGTGTGTGTGTGTGTGTAAGTAGGGTATTAGGCTGCTTCTTTTGTGTATGAAATTGATTTTATTTACGTCTGACTGGGGTGTATTGATCAAAATCGAAAACGGGGGACGTTGTTTCGATGGGTTTTGTTCAGTTGGAATGCTGTGAATAAATAAAATCAACGGAATCACGGTGGGGTGTTTTATATAGGTTTTTATTGATGTTTTGTTATTTATTTTCGTGAAGGCTGTAATTTGTTTTTTGGAAATTTTTGAATGTTATTGCGTTTCGATATTATTCGATTCGTATGATTTCTTTACTTACGCATTATTGTAATAGGAAGGAGAAGCGTATGCGCAGTTTGAAGTCTGCGGTTGTGATAAAAATATAGTTTTTAGCCATTTAAAAATTTGGAATAAAATTTTAGTTAGAAATAACGACATAAGTAAAACAAAGTGTCGTTTTGAATTTCAGTCGAATGTTATGATTAAAAAAAAATATTGTTGTATCAAATCGTTGCCAAAAGACTTTTTATGTAAAATCATCAAATTTTGATCAATTAAATTGGAATATACAATAAAAGAACTTAAAGCGTTTTGTTTTTCACTAAAAAAATATACATTTTCACCATTTTGATAATATATGTAGATTCTTTGGTATGACATAATGTAGTATAATATAATATATTCATTGTTAAATGTAAAAGTGTGATAAAAAGTTTTTAATTGAAAAAAGTTTTTTTTTAATATATATTTAATGTTAGAAGTAATTAAAAAAAATACAAAAATTATCAAAACATTATATTATACTAAACGTTAAAATTTTTAGAAAATACATAGTTATATCATTTAAAAGCTTTTGAAAAGTAATTGTGTCAATCTTGAAAAATTAATTCATTTAATCTCTTAATTTTTTTAGATTCTGAATTCGGATACTGGTTGTGGACCGGTGGTTGAATAAAAATAAATAATATAGATTTATTATTTATTCAAGACTTCTCTCCTACAGTGATAGTACGTTGGTTCAAGATGGTATAATGCTACAGTGGACGCGTACAGCTTTAATTTTTTTTAAGATGATAAGGACATGGAGTGATGGGGAAATGCAACATTTCTATTACTAGCGATGCAATGGCTTCTGATATGACTCGGTAAAGACCGGTCATTGGTAATATTGAAGTTACATTTAACAATGCCTTATCTCTACCGCACGGATGTGTGAATTAATAATATAGTTTAATTTACAATGGATGTACATGACGCAATGAAAGTTTTAATAAAGTCTTATCACTAACGTCTTTGTTCGATTACAATTACCTATTATGTATATCAATTGGTGAGTGATCGTGATTCGCGCATTTCAACCCAAAACAATGTGTTCCATTTTAGCCTTAAAGTCAAAACATAAAATGAGCATTTAACTCGTATCATCGCAAAAAATCAAACAGTCACTGTTTTCGAATTTGACAAAAACATCTGCAATCGTATTATCGATAAACTACTAAATTTTACTTACTTAGATTTATCATTGTTCGATTGGTTCCAAGTTCGATTTCGGGACGACTGAGTGTTCGTCTGAGTTTTATTTTTCTCCATGGAATGGGGATAAAATTTTGTTTTTATTTTTATAAAGTAAACGAAATTGTCAGGACTCTTAAGAAATAAACTAATTCTATATATTTTCAGCAGCAGAAAATCTCAAACTTCACTCAAATTAGTATCATTCCTGCATATTTTTTGGTTCTTCTTCTTTCTACATTAACTCCACCTACTCGTTTCTATTCATGCAAACGATAAGCATTACAATAATAGTCTTATCTGACTCTAGTCATCCGTTTTAACTTTATTAATAGACGATTTTCGTATCGAAGAGGAATTTAATTATGTGTAATTAACATGTTTTCGATCCTCAATGATCAAATCTCTCAATAGAACAGTAACAAAATAGGATTTGTTTATTTCCGATGCATAAGTTGCGAGCATGCGCGTTTAATAATAAAGCATCTTGTTAAGGCGAAGGCTCTAGTTTCTGGTTTTGCTAATCGTTAGTGATGCCTGATTGATTGACTCTAATTGTCGAGGTTCTTACCCAAAGTTGTAAGGTAAATGGCACCAGAACTTAAGTGTTAATGCGAAAGTCGGCCAATTGTATACTAAAAATAAAACTATTTATTATTTAATAATATTTCAAATAATTTATCAATTGTGTAATAATGTACAATTATTCAAATAATTTGGAAGTTCGAATCTTTTTGAATGCCCAATTTTCCATTAATTCACGATTTAATTATTGTGTATCATTGATCTAAGACAATGGAGTAAACGATGATTTCTTTATTCAACGTTTTTAAGAATTAAAATTTCAAAATTTTCATAAGATATTTTCAGAAGAATATTTCTTTGAAATTCATCAATCATTTATCATACAGATATGAAAATTTTAAACGATCATGAATATCACATATATAAATTTAAATAAATGAAGACGTGCAATTCTGCATCCGTACATTATAATGTTTTTACATTTTGAACTAAACGTTTTAAACTTCAAATTCAACATTTTGTCCTTCAAATTAGACGTTTTACAATTCGAATTCAACAAATCAACATAGTAATTAATTATCACGGTTTCAATTATACTTTCCTTGAAGCGTAAAACCCCCAATTTGAAATAAAAAAAACTGTAACACACAATCACAAAAAATAAACCCCGACAATTTCCTCGAACCTCAAAACAATTTGTCGCAATGCAAACGAGAAACTGAAATTTTGAGACGCGCATCATTAACGAGCGATTCGCATGGATGTGATTATTTCTATGAAATCTGTTTGAATTCTCGTTCAAACAGGTTCGCTGAAAATTACGCTACTATAAAATAAATTATTTTGATAAATTAAAAGCGGCGAGCGTACGTTCGTTATCGACGGGCCCGAGTGCACACATATTTATACATAATTAATTACGATAAGAGGCGTCTTGAAAAGGCCTTAGAGACTTAGCGAGTTTTAAATTCGCGATGCTATCAGCGTTAATTAATTTCGCGTGTTTCGGACAAAACGAGGATGGGAGGTCTCTCCTGATTTTGACAGCGACGTGACGTTCCAATTTCGAGAAAGTTCCGACCGAGCAAACACACGTATTAAGTTCTAGTACATCGGTACACTAGTGCTGCGATTCGTGGTGGATCTTCTCAGCGTTTGCTTTTGTCGATTGGACGTATTGTTTTTCGGTTAGTTGCTTATTATTATTTCGTCAGGGGTGCATTAGTGTGTAGAGAATGGGGAGAAAAACTAAAACGGTTCTCATTGAAAGGTGAAAAGTTCGAGCTTTCGCGAATAAAATCGGTACATTGAAAATTATTCGATCGGATCGAATTTCTGAAAATGTGTGAATCGAAATATTACTCGCGTGGCATCTGACATTGCCAAAAATATCTTTAAATTCTAAAAATTTAGAAAATTTTTTTTACTAACCAATGATTCATTCAATCAATTTTTTCTTGTTTTAAATTATATTTGTGGAATTTACAGCAATATAAATATTTGATTTACTTAAATCTTAACAAGAGAACAATAAGATAATGAATATAACCCATTATTTTTTTCATTTTTATATTGAAACTATTTTCTTAATTTAAATCTCAAAAATTAGTATTTTCATTTTATAACTTTTTTCAATACATTTTTTTAGCCGTTATTTATTTTTATAAAATATATTTTTTTATATTTTCATATTTTCAACAGCTAGCAATGATTTTTTAGAAATTAATGACTAAGATTGTAAGTACCTTGTATAATGATATATTACAAAAAGATGCACGAGAAACGGAGGGTTAAATCCGTTTCATTTTTTTTTTTTGTTACAACAGTTCGAATCATAAAACTACTATATATTTCTATATAAATCATTTCAAATATATTCAAAATCCGAAAAAATATGAATTTTATAATGAATCGGGATACGAGTGTATGTGTTAAAATGTCGCATGATCAACAAGAATGTTTACGTTCAGTTCCACTCGAAACACATGAATATTATGTATAGTTGACTAATTCTAAAATCAGATCGGATGATCCGGTGATTGAAGGCAATTAAGGATACATTGTTTGACGACTCAATGTTGCGACTATTCAAATTTAAGTGTAACATATCCATGAAATATTAAGCATCACTAACAAGGTTTGTTTGTGTATAAGGAATACGAATTCGAAATAGACGTCGTCTGAATTTATAAGTCATATTCCGCAATATTTTGATTTATGAGAATGAATCGATTGATAATAAATTGCTTATGAATTGTTAAAATTTATATATAAAAAGTAAGCAATTTAGGATTATATATAAGTTGAGTCAATTAATTTTGTATTCTTTCGAAAATGATCGAAATCATGAAAGCTCGCATCATTTTTTCGATATTTAAAAAACCAGAAGCGCAACGTATGATTGATCACTGACAACCGATCGCTTGCTATCAATTTTTTATGCGTATATTGAATACATATAATGAAAAATATCTATTTACCTAAAAAATCCATATAACATTTTTTCCACATAAACATTATCCGTCATTAATTTTCATATCCGACTTGCACTAACAACCCGAACATACAAAAAAAATCCACAAAACACCATCAAACATTCAACAAAATCTCAAAAAACCCACAAAACACGAACCCATTATCAACAGAAACCTCGAACCAACACAAAAGAGTCCATTCGCCGCACTTTTTCCCGCCGCAGATTTAATCGAATCCATAATCCGCCCCACCAATCCTCCACAATGTGACACGCGCTTTTAATTACACCGCCAAAGAGCCGAGTGGGCCGAAATCGGGGGTGGCGACGGCAGAAGGGCCACCGAAGGGGCCGGCAGGGCCGAAGTGGGCACGGGTGGACAAGTGGGCGGCGAGCGGAGGCGTCATCAATCATCCGACGGGTTCCGAACCCAATTACCGGGCGCGAAAGCTCCCAAATCGAAACTGAGCTTTCGGTTTTGCGGGAAGCCCACCTTCGCCCTGCGGCCTGTGGGAGTGCTTCGGAGCCTCCGCGGAAGGTTCGATGGGGTTTCAATTTTTTTTTTTAGATTGAGTTCGGACGCTGGTTCACTTCTGGTATCGCTTTTGCGGTAAATATTATATGGGTGTTCGATCGGTTTTTTTTTTCCGGGAAACTATCCGTTCAATATGAACGAAATTTGGTTTGAATTAAAAACGTGTGCTTTTCTGATGTGTATTGTATTAATTTTAGAAGTATATTTGTGATTCTTTTTCCAGGTTCTGTGTAGTGTAGTTTTTGGAAATATTTTTCATGAACAATACTTTTGTTATCTTTAAACTTCGTTACATATTGTATATTGTATCTTTTATAAGTTAAATACAATATATATTATAATATGTGGCTTACAATAAGATCAAATTAAGATAAGATCCAATTTATAGATTGGAAGAAAGTACACAAATTCGGCGATTTTCACTAATCTATATATGTTACAGTATATAAATATTTTATTGTGAAAAGCGCATTACCATTTAACAACTATTCTGAAAATTTTCAATTAAACATAAAAATCTAATGGTAATCATTAAAAAAAACTGATAGCAACTACAGAAAACTATACTCAACCATAGAAAATTGTTATCAAGACCATTGTTATAGTAATCAATTGAATGAATGATTATACTATGAATTATTGTTGATTTGTTGAATCCACATCCAATTTTAACCAAATAAAACATCCAATTTTAAGTATAAAACATCTACGTGTATATCGAAGAGTAAAAACCGTAGATGCAATCGCAAATTGAGATTATTAAAAAATTACCATGAACCTATTACTGAACATAGCAACCACACATTCCACTCTATGATCACACAAAACCAAATAAGAAACTTCAGAAAAAAAAACACATTAATTTCTCGAGCATGAACTCCGTTCGTATCAAAAGAACAGCTTTAAAAAGCAAAGAAAACAACCTACATTAAATTCCGAACTACCTATCAGTTTGTAAACATTTGCGAATTGCCGCATACATAATGCGCCTTTAAACACACTCGAATATGTCTGATAACAAATTCTCGTATGAATGTAATCATGCAATATCATACACACACACACAAACAT
>JAOXNN020000034.1:354131-365952 GCA_028571205.2 Hydropsyche betteni | reverse complement strand
TTTCAAAATTGATTTATCAAAATAGGATCAATTTACATCAAGAGTCTTTTGCTAACGATTTAATAACAAATATCTTCCGTGTTTAAAAAATTCTATATTTTTGGAGGCTACGAAGTCATCAAAGGCCTTTTTAATATCGCTTGGATTGTTAAAAATTTTCTTGCGGAGGAATGAATCTAAAAAAAAATGATGAGCTGTCGCAGAATAAGCAAAGTGTCTCATGTTTTTAATTTTTTTTCATGTTTTTTATAAAATTGTTTTATGTTCATGTAAAATGATTCTGTGGTTCACTCATAAGCAAAATAATATGAGTGTTGTGCCAGTGATTCTCAACATTATTTATTATTATTATTTTCCATGTAATTATTTGAAGTATTTCTAAATTAAATTAATCGAAAAAACTAGTTTTTTTTTCATTTGCACTTAAAAACATTCATAATAAATAATTTTTGAAAGTTTCGTAAAAATTAATAAATTGGTAATAAAGTTACAACCATTTAAGTAAATTGAGCAAAAAGTGAGATTTAGTGCAAAAACGTACAGTCGGTAAAGTGGAACTTCCAACTTTTCCGACAAGGTGAAACCCTTCACCTCCTTTCACCCTTTAGGTGAAATTGATAAGAAGGTCCGATTTCTCACCTTTACGTCAAATGCATACTTTTAACAAATTTATGGAGACATTTTTTGTGCTATTTTTCAAATTTATGTCATGCTTTATTTTCATGCAGGCTTTTGAATTTGGTGGTGTGAAAAAAATGTTTACGTAAAAAAACTTAATTCAAAGTAGAACTAAATTTCTATTTCAATAATGTTTTATCATATGTACTATGACAGTACCGTACTTTATATGTATTATAACAGTATCATAATATTAATTTTACCTCAGGAGTCAAATATGCATAATTTTTTACAACTTCACAGTCATGTATAATATATTTTTATAGCGAAATATTCATAAAATTGAGTAAATTAAAATATTATATTTAGGTGAATAAAGTGTTTTTCGCAATACGGTGATAATATGTATATATGATGACATCAACGTTTATCGATGGCGTTCACTAAGAATTTTCCATTAACTTTTTCACATCTTCATTCGAACCAAACTCATCCATTTTCCACACACAAGAGGAAAAGCTATAAAAAGAAAGAAAAATATAACTGGCAGAAAAAATTCAGACGCGTTGTAACGACCAAAAAAGAATACGCGTCTATCCATTATGCGTATGCTCCTAAAGAATGTTTTTATTTTTATCTATCTATATTATTATAAGTATGAAAGTATGTCTGTCTGAATTCGTTTTTGAAAAATTCATTTTTATCCTTAATAGTAAAAAAACTAGAGCTCCAATCTTTCCCAAATTCCGTCGAATATCTTAAAAAATATTCCTACAGTGACCCGTGTCGTTATAAAACTCGAAAAATTCGTAATAAAAAACCTAAAAAGTTGCTAAAACACCTAATTTCCGATTTTGAATTAGTAAGGTTACCACAGTGATCCTGGACTTTGTTGGTGGTCTTTCATTTTTTTTTTCGAAACGCTGACGTTCAAAAGGGGCTCACGATCTTTTACGAATAATTATCATCTCCAAGAGTACTCTTACTCGTGTTTTTCCGTATCAAATGATCTTTATATTGATTTATTATAATTATTCCAAAGCAAGGAGAGCATTTAGCCCACTAGATTGACAATATTTCGTTTTTCCGACTTAAATTTTTTTCACGAAATATTTGTATAGGGCGTCGAATGGCGTTCTTTTGAAACCAAAAATGGGAAGTAAATAGAAAAAATTTATATTCTGAATTACTTTTTTTTTTGATAATTTTCGAATAATTATCAATTACATTGATATAGTCGCTGCATAAGCGCAAGTACGTGCAGTCGTAAAACATGCGATTTCCGGCCATTCTTGTATACAAAAAATGAACATCAACTCAATGAATTTATTTATGTATTATGGTGGATTGTGTTGTTATATGATCCTTGACCTCTAAAAGAGCGTGACCTTCGCTGGTGGCTGCTTTCCCTTGACAATATTTTTGAAAGGCAACTAATTATTTGGCAGGTCAATAATACCTAAAATGATCAGTTAAAAATTAAGATAAACGTGAGATATTTCAAGCTTATTGCGATTAATAGTGACACGTCTGAGGTTTTAAGAACACAGGTTAACAAAAATCAAGTCAAACTATCCAAAAATCCAGTCCAATTTCAATCCAGGAAAGAAATGTCAGATTTAGTCAATATGCGTTAATCTTTGACAATTCGACGTAAACAAAACAAGCGGTGGAAAGAATGTTGCCAGATGACAATATTTCCTACATGCGAAAACTATCAATCACATTATTTTAAATACGATCATTTCATTTTCAATACCGATCATTTCGTTTTAAATGCTGATCATTTTATTTTATTATATTAACTGATCATTTTATTTAAATAATTATCATTCTATTTAATAACTTATCGCATGACAACTGATCATTTATTATATTCACTGACTAGTTAATTATGTTTACCTACCATATATTTTTTTTTCACTGATCAAAATCGGAATTTTCACTGATCGTTTAAATACAGGCCTTTTTGAAAAACTTGGCATCTCGGCGCCTCGGACATTTCATAAAACAAAAAAACCAATCCCAATCGGTGGCTGAACTTAGGACCACAAACTCCGCTATCCACCCGCTGTCTGCATTCGTAATTATAAATAACCATGGTACATCTGTTATCTTAATAAAAGCTGTGTTACCGGCTCGATCAACCCCTCGTTTTATTATTAGAAACCCCTGAGATCATTTACCTGTCCTGAGATGTCACTGGCTGCGAGAAAAGACCACAGCATCGATAACTGGTAGTCCATCATAAGGCGGTTACAAACCTCAATAAAATTATTGAATAAAAAAAAAACCTAATGAAAATTGAATTTCAAAGAAGATGGTCGCTGGATAAGGGAAATCCTGAAACTATATTCGAAAGGCGTTAAGCGCTCGCAAAAAGGGTCACATGGTAGATGGATAGAAGAAATAAGCAATGGACGAGAGTGGCTCAGAATAGAAACGAATGGAAAGCATCGGAGAAGTAGAAGCAGTAAGCGCGAATAGGCTGCTTATGTTGATGATGAATAAGTAAAATGATTATTTTCTTCAAATGAGATTTAATTTCATGTTTGTATGTGTTTCTGGATGTATATATAAAATATAAAATTGATTGAGTTGCTCATTCCTGTATCTGTGTATTATATTCATTTTTCAGTATGAAAATGTGATGACTAAAGGATTTTTATTGAAAAAAAAAGATTTGTTGATTTTATCAAAAGTTTTTTATTGACTGAAAATAAATTACATGGCCAAAATATACAAAATTTTTATTTTATATAATTTATATCAAAGTATTTTGAAAACGACTCCAGTCAATATTGAAAGATGACATTTTCTTCATGTATGTATGTGTTTCTGGGTGTATATTTAATATAAAATTGATTCAGTTGCACATTTCTGTATCTGTGTATTATATTCGTTGTTCAGTATGAAAATGTGATGAATAAAGGATTTTTATTGAAAAAAAAAATTTGTTGATTTTATTAAAAGTTTTTATTGACTGAATTACATGGCCATAATTTAGAAAAATTTTATTTTATATAATTTATATTAAAAGATTTTGAAGACGGCTCCAGTTGATATTGAAAGAAGAAATTTTCTATATATAGTTCATTCTTTCACTTTGTGGTCTCCCCTGAAACAATAAAAAAAAAATATATTATTTCTATGACAGATTCAAATTAAACATACTATTTGAATTTATTGAAGGGAAGGTAACTAAAAAAAAAAACAAAAATAATAAATAAAAAAACGGGTATTGTAAACCCCATCATTATAAAAATAAAACAGTGATTTCGAACACAACAAAAATAAATCATCTACAATCAAAATAATGATAAACCAAAATATTATACTCACTTAAACTGCACTATAACGGATTCGCTATACCCCTTTCCGATTTTCATCACCTTATACACCCTGTCATTGTCCAAGGTTTTCGAAGTGGATTTCGAAGATGAGGAGGAAGAGTCCGACGATTTCGAATTATCCGAGCTCTTCCACGACTTAAAAGAATCGTTCTTGGACGAACTGTTACATGATTTGTAACTGCTATCGGAGTCACCGTACTTCGACATCCTGAATAATTCGGGAAACAGTCGATTCTTCGAAATGCCTCAGAGGAGAACTTTTCCCCTCGAGTGGTCGAACCGGTGTGACTGATGTGGTGACTTTGGCGCATTTTTATACCATTCTGGGCTATGCATTTGTCCAAACGTTGCAAATTTCGTTTTTTGTATTGGTAATCAGTTTTAGCGTCGCACCGGTCGAGAATTCGATGGAAAATAATGTTTTTATTTGCTTTGATGATTCATATTATTATATATGAGTGAGAAATTCGAAATTATGGCAGTTTTCAAATCGAAATTTATTATTTTATTTAAAAAAGGGTGCGATTTAACTGTGTCTTGAAAATGTATAGATTGTTCCTTAAAACGAATTACTTTTGCATTAGAATAATATACGATGTACATTATTTCTGGTGTGTTAAGGAATCTCACGAAATTAAAAAAATATTTTGACATTATAATGTGAGCATTAAAAAATATGAAACGATCAATAAAAAAAATTATTTAGAGCATTAAAATGATTGAGATTAAAAAGTGGCAACGTCACCAGAGTAAATTCATCCTCCATAGACAATAGAATACAACTGTCAACTGTGTCAATATTTATTTTTGTTAAAATTTTAATTTCAATCATATTTTAACAATTTTGGGAATATTATGAAAGTTGTGCATAACGGTCGTGTGGTTTCGCGTTTACGATGTTGTCGATCCTTTATTTATATTTATTCTATCGCACGTATTTATTTATCTTATTCATATCCATAAAATATAAATTAATATATCATAATGATACGAAAACAATATACCACCATGGCGTAACAAGTCTCCCCACATTACCATGATGGCCTAAAAGAAAAACAAAAATATTATAATATAAAAACAAAAAATACACAATATATTATAGTGTGATCACTATAACATCTAATGCAATGAAATTAATAAAATATGATAACCTTTCTATCTACATACCTACCGCAAATTAAAATCTGAAACAAAATTTCAAATAATTGGTTAAATCTAAATAATTATTTGGTATCAACTAATGAATTTATGAATTGGAGTGACCTTTGTGCACTTCCAACAATCCGGGAAAATCGATGACTTGAGTGACATTAAAAATGAACAACAAAAAAGCAATGACACCTGCCTCACACCCTTTTCAATATATAATCAGGAATAAGGTCAGGTCCTGAAGAACGAAATTTCAAACTCATCAATTCTCAAAGCAGAATTACAAAACGTACCATCAAAATCCGAAATCAAATCCATGAAGATCTCATCCGAATTGCTAAAAACAAACCCAAAATGTTTTGCGAAGCCATTCGCAATATACCTTTATGACCAGCAAAAACAAGATCGCCATCTAATTCTTCATTTTTAAATACAGCGATCCTGAAACAAAAATGCATACTAACGCATAGCACTGATTTCAGTTTATGATTTTTCGGAAACGCATTCTAGAAATTATTATTTATTCGACTTTATCAGACAGGACCTGCTAATTATATTATGAATATTTACAAATAAAAAAATATTCAGAAATTTTCGCGATTCGGGATTGCAGCTTGTCTGTGTTTATTATAGTTAATTTGGGATATGGGTTTTGTTTTTTGCTTTTCAGTTCGTTGAAATTCTTTAACTATTATTATATATATTTGAAACTATTTTTAATTACTCAATATCATTTTATCAATTTTTAATGTCTTATGAAATAATTTTTTTTTTTCAAAACACTAGACAGCCGCGTCGGCAACACGTGTATATTTCTGTGAAATTTATTTTATATCAAGTGATCATTATTAATCAATTGTTTTGATTTTGCATACATAGAAAAATTATATTATTTTTTTAATTATTAAACAGCCGCGTAGGCAACACGTGTATATTTCTGTGGAATTTCTTTTATAACGAGTAATCACTAATAATCGATTGTTTTAATTTTGCATACATAGAAAATCGTCTTGCGAAATGATTGTTTTTTCAAACATCAGACAGCCGTGTCGGCAACACGTGTATATTTCTGTGAAATTTATTTTATATCGAGTAATCATTATTAATCAATTGTTTTGATTTTGTTAATGAAGAAAAATAACGTTATTTTTTTAATTATTAAACAGCCGCGTAGGCAACACGTGTATATTTCTGTAGAATTTATTTTATATCGAATAATCACTAATAATCGATTGTTTTAATTTTGCGTACATAGAAAATCGTCTTGCGAAATGATTGTTTTTTCAAACACCAGATAGCCGCGTAGGCAACACGTGTATATTTCTGTGAAATTTATTTTATATCGAGTAATCATTATTAATCAATTGTTTTAATTTTGTTTATGAAGAAAAATGACGTTATTTTTTAATTATTAAACAGCCGCGTAGGCAACACGTGTATATTTCTGTAAAACTTATTTTATATCGAGTAATATATTTATAATATTATTAGTATGAAAGCTTGTCTGAGTCACTTACAAAATAATTAAACATTGTCCTTTATAGAAAAAAAAAAAAAACATATCTCCTAGAGCCCTCAAACTTTGTAAGAGATCTTAAAAAAATATTCCTACAGTGCAAAGGGTACTTTTAATGCCTGGAAAATGCTGAATGCTGGAATTTCTGTCGCAGAGAAACAAAAAATTCAAAGAAAACGTGATTTCTTGATTTGAATTCATTCGGCGCCCATACATTTTTCATGGGACCGGACGATGTTGAAAAATTTCTCAACGTAAATCTATATAAAATAATTTTTGAACAATAATCGGATGAATAATAATATTGATGTTTAGACGAATTTTTTTCATAACTTTTTCATCATTGTAATTGAATAAAGTTAATTGAAAGTTTCGACCGAAACAGTACAAAAATTTACTAGAAACTCTTCAAAACCATATAAATTATTACTAAAATTTTTGTAAAAAAATTATTTGATTGATATGGGTCGACCATAGAACCAAATTCAACATGTATTTTATATGATAAATATAATATTTCCCGAGCTTCACTTCACGAACCGAAATTTTCAAATCCAACTTTTTCAATAAAATAAACCCACTAAACCAAACAAATTATATTCAAAATGCACCAACACACGAATTAAACTTACAAAAAGTCATTATACCTACAACGACGGAGCGTATAGATTAAAAGATTAAGTATGTTTCTGAAATGGCACCAACGCCCAATCTAGGCCCGATCTCAAAAACAAACAAGTACACAATCTAGGCCGGATTTGGCCTCATCCCTAGACGTGATTGTGCCCATTAATCAGTCGTGTCAAAATAATAACGCATGCGAAATCTTTGACGTCAACCGACCAGCAATTAGTCTTGATCAAGTGTCAAAAATCGCCGACCTCGAGGACCTCAAGTCCTCGAAAGCCTCAGGACTCGGATTCGGTCATCGAAGTTGATATCGTGGTTGTGATAAAGGTTGTTTTTTTTTTGTAAAATGTATTCGTGCGAATTAGGTGTAAATATTTTTTCCTAGAATTTCTTTCTGAATGGTTGAAATATTCGTTGATAATATTGATAATGAATACATCTTTTATTTATAGGCTTAATCTATTGATATCCTGTTTGCGTAATTTTTTTATGTGAATGTTTAATAAATGATGAATTTTGTTCTTTATTGACAATGTTTTCCACGTCATACCATATTATTTTTTGAGTGCTTTGTTATTTAACATTTTCTTCCCGGACGTTGTATTTATTTTCGGTGAAATATTTTTGGATAAAATTAAATTTTATTATAGTGTGTTTACGTAAATTATGTAGGTTTGAAGCTGATAAAAGCTTTTAAAATATTTCCAATATTTATATATAATAATACGATATTGTATGTGTAAAAATAAATAAACTGAAAAGTATTTTTTTTTTCAACGTGACAAAACAGAAACTTTCAAAACAATTAAGCATTGATAATTTTTCTTAAAATAGATGAAAAAATTCAAAGTTTGACATTAAATACCTAATGTTTTTATATGATAATTCAACGTAATTGTTTTAAATGCTATCATCATTCTTTATTTAAGAAAAAAATGTCATGAAAATATTTGAGTTTCATATTACGCGTTCAATGCGAATATGAAAAAAAAAAATCTGAAAAACTTGTTTAATCGGATGAAAGTTCAAATAAAATATTATGTTTTATATATATGTGTGTACATGTAAAGTTTCGAAGTTTCGTTGTTGTGAAATTGAAACATTTTTAACTTTCGTATTTTGCAGAAAAGAACACCACGAACGATACAAAAGCTTTCATACCAAAATGAACTTTTCATTCCTGCAAATATATAAATTTATACCAGTTAAAATCATTAAGACGTAGTTTCTTTTGTCGTGTTTTTGGAAATTCTATTATAGTTTTCGTTTGCCACAAATTCCGTTGGCATACAAAAACATTTCATTTTAAAAGTATTCTACTGTATTTTGTTTATCACTACGTATTTTCATTTGGAATTAATACAAAGAGAGCGTTGCTTGTTTTATTTAAACAGCAAAAACTAGCTATTTATTACAACTAGCACATTGATTTCACGTAAATAATTTCCTTAGATTTTACAATGATGACGAGAATCATTATTTTAGTATTAACGATACTATTAACTATTCAAATTACTTTTACCCCATAAAATAAAACAGGAAAATTCGAACAATATAAAATTGAAAAATCCGTTTTAGAACCGCTAGCTTACATAAATATATACAAAACGAAAAAAAAATCTCATTTACAAACGGTCCAGCACAAACTTTTTATGGCTAAATATCTATTAGCAAGAAGGGTCACATAACTTTTTCACCATGGTGCCATATTTTTTCCGTTCAATGTGTCGTGAATAACCCCTTAACGACCCCACAAAAACTTTCGAGTCCCACCGGTACGCAAACTTATCGAAATCCTCTCTTTCTCTACCGCAAAGCGAAATTCTTTATCGCTGACATTTTCAGACGGACATTCGTTCTTATTTACGCCTGGAATAAATAAAAATAAATAAATAAAATAAGCGTAAAACGGCTCAGAAGCGATTGATTTCGCTTCGGGTGTAAATCAAATGTGAAAAACATTTTTTTTCCCCGAACACAAACTGCTATTTCAGAATGTGGCAAAGGTCGATTTCGGACCAATTGTTGATAAAAGTCAATTTTGTCATTTCGATATATTCAAATGAATTGGACATAGTTGAAAGTTCACATATTGATATGAAAATGAAATAAAGTGAAGAAAATGTAAATTTTCACGAATAGCTCGCTTTAATAAAACAATAAAAAATATTTTCATGTCTAAATAACTTAACTGCAAGTTTCTCGCATTTTAATTGCCACACTCTAAATGAAAAACATTCAGCTGAAAAGTTTTTTTTTTCATCGCAAAAAAATTGTTCTGAAGACAATGCAAGTGGAACCTGTTTGCGCATAAGTACGCCTTCTTTACAAACGTCAACATTTATTTTTTTCCGTTTTCGTTTCTTCTCAGTGCATATTTTTTTCTTTCTTCAAAAGTCGTCTATTTTAGAACGTACACTTTATTATGTAGAAACAACTCCACAGAATCGTATTTTTTTCAGAAATAAATATGAATTTAAATTATTCATGTGAAACGTGTATTAAATATTCATCGATTTTACGATACTGTCTACACGTATAGTTTTGCAATATTATTTTATGGAAACTGCTTGTCGAATGTGTATATAAGGTCGAAATATAATACTCATATTGCTACTGTGAAGCATGTGTACGTTATTTTTTAATTTAATTTAAATGGAAATATCATATTTTCCAGGGGCAAGTTGCATAAAACCAATGGGGGATTCCTATTTATATCTTTTCTATACTGAGAATCATGTTTGCATCGAAACATTATTATTTAGTTGGAGCAACAAACTGGAAAAATCGTTATCCTTATATTGAAAATGCATATGTATACATAATACATATATCAAAATTTCGGTTTCGACAAGTAATTTTCATATAATTTATATTTTTATTCGTGATTTTAATAGAAAAATTCTGAAAAATAATAATATCAAACAAACAGTGATTTTATTCTTTTATCGTCTATATATAAATAATAAAAAAAAAACGAATACACAATGAGATATTGAGTAGAGTTTAACCTCAAGGTATAACTAATTAATTAAGGAGGTTTTCTCCTTCTACTCAACTAATGACAGGGTTTGTTTATATATATTTTTTTTTGCCGCTATCCTCTAGACATCTACAATCGTTCAAGATGTATTTGAGGGAAACTCGCCTAATTTCACTGATAAAAAATAGACTAATTCGTTGAATAATTCATATTTTATTAATGTTATGTATGGACGTAGACAGGATATTTTTCGTTAACAAATCACAACTTTGTATATGTAATCGATTCCAACTAATTAATATATTCTTTTTTTCATTCGAAGCATAATATAATGCCCCAAAGAATTCAAATGAGATATGTCACGATTGGGTTATAAATCTCAATATATTTCAAGTATATATCGTTATTATTGAAATTCAGGGGAGCGTGCCCTCGCTCTGTAGTTAAGGTCATGTATTACGAAAATATTAAAAAAAAATCCGAATTACTGATCCATTTAAAAACAATCATTTTGAAATCGTATCGATCTAAACAACAATTTCATTTATCATTTAAATCAAAACAATGAACGACAAAAAAAACCAAATCGACCGAACCCAACGAATCTGAAACTCTCCCTTGCGATTCATTGAAAACACACACAAAAATCGAAATAATTGAATTCGGCATCGCGCAACAATCCTAAACCAGCCGAGTTTCCCCACAAAACAGTCAAGCGATAATACTAGGCTGGGGAAAGCTGCTATCGATTGGGCAGCGGTCCGTGATTGACGATTGTTCTTGTTGGCAATGGCGACGGCTTGTGGCAATTAGTGTTTTTGTTTGGACAACTCCACCATGGCTCTAAATAATTCCCACCCACCTCTCGAAAGTAGGCCGTTCGTAAATACCGCGATGGTCGATAATCGATGTATATGCGCGAAAATTATTTGATAACTAGTATATAGGCTCAATGTTAATAACATCGGCTGTTGATAACCATACTATTACGAAATGAAATAAAAATTGAATATATTTATGCGAAATTATTTTATAGCCGTGCCGTTGCGCAATGTAATAAAATAAAAATTGAATATATGCAAACATATTTTATATAACCGTGGTCTTGCGAAATGTCTCCAGAATATAAGTTTATATTGGATAAGATTATAGCCGTTATTATAATGAGCGTAAAGAATAAATTCGGAGCTCGCATTATAGCCGTTCTTGTCTAACGATTATAGCCGTTATATTTGGACGGCATACAGGCTAAATTGGAACGATAAGTCTAGAGCCTCACAAACAAACACAGACATCTGTCATCGGGGATTCAAATATTTTTTCCACTGCGTAATAATCGACGTATTGCATAAGTAAATAGAGACGCTTTCATAAGCATGATATTATAGACGTTAAGTGTATACGCATAAAAAATAATTTTATAGACGCAAAATAATGATTGTATCGACGCGTCGTTTTAAAGTCGCGAGCGTCATCGAACAGACGAACACACAGACGTACACACACACACACACACACACACACACACACACACACACACACACACACACACACACACACACACACACACAC